>PVKU01015470.1:0-18232 GCA_004027475.1 Anoura caudifer | reverse complement strand
TAAGCTGTTCATAGGGCAGGGGGAGTTGCTGGCGTTGGTACATGACATGCTTTAGGAGTTCACAAGTAAATCGACAGCAGCCTTCCCGGCTAACAGGCCCGGGAAACACCACTGGCACCAGGCAGTCTCGGGGGCAAAAGGACTCCGAAGGGTTGGGAGGTTCTTGGGCAGAGGTAGTCTCAAGTAGTTCTATCTGGGGGGCGTGGGTTTCCTCCGACTCCTCATACCACTCCAAATCTGGTGGGCGCACAGAGGGACAAGAGAGAAAAATTAAAAACTCAATGGCCAAAACCAGTCTTTTCATTCCCTATCAGCCACCCGAACCCGGACACACATTCCCTCCACAAACTTCTGTGTGGGCGCAGGCAGGGAGATTCCTAAACCCAGTCGCCTAAAGTGACGTTAGTGACGGTGGATGGTGAGAAAGCGGGGACAGGGGTCGGGGTTGGGGGGGCAGAATTTCTGAGGCAGGGGACTGATGCTACTCTCAGAAAGTGGAGGCCCCGATCAGAGTTGAAAGCATAGTCAGGCGGGCTACAGAACGCCGCCGAAATGAAGGCAGAGTGGGGGTGAACCACTGTGATCCAGGGCCGTGAGGCGACAGTCACTGTGGCCGAGCCACGGCCGGGAGGGACGCCGAGAAAGACCGGCAAAGGAAGGACAAAGGAAGACCGGCCAGAGAAAGGGCCAGGGTATAAATGATGGGAGGGAATGGCGGTAGGGAATAAACAGGTCCCCCAAGTATCCCGAGATCCGGACCCCATGCCTTACCAGAGACAGCGGGCGGGGACACTACTTCCGGCTCCGGGGCTGCCATTACAACCTCCTCCCTCTTCTCTGTGCGGTTTGAATAGGCGCTACGCGGAGCATCATGGGAAGTCTGTCTACTCGGTAGGGCCGGAAAGGGACGTGGTGCCTCCCTGGTGTGCTGCAGGCTGGGCTGGGGCGGGATTTGAGCCTTGCGCTCACTCCCTAACCCCCTAACACCCGTACGGAAAGCTTCCCCAAGAAGGACACCGATGCATTATCAGCCACTGAGCTCTGCCTTCCAAAGGACACCCGCCCTCACGCGTCCTTTCTCTCCAGTGTTCACTATTCATTGGACACTTATTTCGTCCCAGCCCCTGTCCTAGGTGCTGGACACTGTGACAAATAAGCCCAAGGCAGAAGCTGTCCTCAAGGGGTTCACTGCCTCTAGATAAAATACGACACGATGAATTATACAGTGGGTTTACACGGGCTGTGGACGTGAAGAACACTGGTGCCTAACCTAGACGGGTGGGAGTAAGGGGTAGTCCAGAGGAAATGTGCCCAAGCCATTTGACCTGTAGGATGGGTAAAGGTAAAGAGGAGGACCCAGCGGTCCTGGAGAACGTTAGAGACAAGCACATGCTCTATTCAAGGAATGAAAAGAATTCAGGTTATAAAGAGTTAAGGCTGCCCTGGCTGGTGTGGCTCAGTGGATTGAGCACCAGCCTGCAAAACCAAAGGGTTGCCAGTTCAATTCCCAGTCTGGGCACATGCTTGGGTTGCAGGCCACGTCCCCAACAAGGGGTGCATGAGGGACAACCACACAACTCTCCCTCTCTTTCTCCTCCCTCTAAGGATAAATAAATAAAATCTTAAAAAAAGAGAGAGAGAGAGAGAGAGAGAGAGTTAAGGCTGTGGTAGACAAACAGGAGCCAGGTCATGACAAGGCTTTATAAGCCATGTTAAAGAGTTTTAACTTGATCTTGTGAAGGTTGGAGAAGCTGCTTTGAAAGGTTTAAGTAGGAGAGTAGCATGATTAAATTTACATTTTATAAATTTAATCTCTACACTGGCTGAAGTGCAGAGATTAGATTACAAGTAGGATACAAGAGAGGAGGCAGGGATACCTGTTAGATCTAGCAACTTCAATTACCCAACTGCATGGTGAAAGAGGCCTGAACTAGAGTAGTCACAGTGGGGTGGAGAGAACTGGGTGAACCCTACAGATATTTAGGAGGTCCAAGGAGCATTACTTGGTGATTGATCCCAGGAGGAAGAGGAGAGCTAGAGAGAGGTTTCCAAGAAGACTAGCAGGATTTTCACTTCAGCATCTCTGTGGCCAGTTGTGCTATTTGATGAAGATTTATTGAGATGTGGGTAAGGAGGAAAGGTGAGTTCAGTTTTTGATAGGTTGAGTTTGCCATTTAATTGGACAAATATTTAGGAACATGATCAGAAATAGAGATAAGTATTTGAGCATCATCAGCAATGAGATTTGATTAGATCAACCAGAAAGAGTGCATAGAATAAGGATGAGCTAGGATCCCAAAGACACTAAAGTTTAGGAGATGAACAGAGAAGGAATAAGCTCTAAAAGGATACTAAGGAGTTGCCAGAGAAGTATCAAGGAAAATAGATAAACTCTGGCTGGTGTGACTCAGTGGACTGAGTGCTGGTCTGCAAACCAAAGGGTCACTGGTTTGGCTCCCAGTCAGGCACATGCCTGGGTTGCAGGCCAGGCCCCCAGTAGGGGGTGCATGAGAGGCAACCACACATTGATGTTTCTCTCCCTCTCTCTCCTTCCCTTTCTCTCTAAAAGTAAATAAATAAAATCTTTAAAAAATAGATAAGTAGCAAGTCATAGAGGCCAGGAAAAGGGTGTGTTTCAGGAAGCAGGAACTAGAGATCAAAACCTACTATAAAAGTTCAATGATTAAAATACTGTGGTATTCACTCAGGAATAAACAAACAAATAATAAAACGAAGAGAGCCCAGAAACAGATCCATGTATAGGCAAATCTTAGTATATGATAAGGATGACTTTTCAAAGCAAATAACTTAGACAACTCCCTATCCAATTAGAAAGGGAAAAAATCAAATTACTTCCTACCACACATCCTACATAAAGATAAATTCCAAAGAAAATATTATGTAAAAGTACTATACACACACAAATAACTAGTTATATACAAGAAAAATACTTGTCTGTATATATAAATATACACAGCTATGGTATATATAAATATATACCCCACAGTCAACCACCTCATAAGCATCTCCTCCAGGAAACTAAACCACCTGCTATCTCCCAGGACTCTGATCTCCTCCTGGAGACATCCCCATTTAGCCTACTTCTCTGCCAGGCTTTACTCCTGTTTGTGGTAAACCAGGTTGTTCAAGAATAGGGTTATTCTTGAAACGAAATGAGTTATTCCTTCCCATCTCTCAAAAGTTCTCCATTTAGCCCTAGCTGGTGTGGCTCAGTGGATTGAGTGCTGGCCTATGAACCAAAGGGTCTGAGGTTCTATTCCCAGTCAGGGCACCTGCCTGGGTTATGGGCCAGGTCCCCAGTGAGGGGCTCGCATGAGAGGCAAGCACACATTGATGTTTCTCTCCCTCTCTTTCTCCCTTCCTTCCCCTCTCTCTAAAAGTAAATGAAAACTTTTTAAAAAGTTTATTTTTAAAATGAGTTCTCCTCTTAGGACACAATGGGATTGGGATGAATAAAGTGAAACTGCGTGTAGGGGGCGGTTGAAAGAGCCACAAAGATGAGAGAACAAGTTTTATCAGGAAAGTGCAGCAGGCCCTACTTATCACAAGAGCCCAGAGCTGCTGGTAGTGAGACAGTTGGGATGGTCCTAGCTCTCCCTTCCAATCCCCACCCTTCTTGAGACCAATCACTGAGTGCTTCGATCTCTAACTAGTTTTCCTGGTGGGGTTGTGCCCCTCCCTGGCACACCAGAAGGTTATGCCCATATGCAGCATAACCTTCCTTTAGCTAAAGGGGGTTGAGAAGAAAGAAGTCACATGTGCTTTCAATCACTGAAGACCACATAATTGGCTGGGTCTGCTAGGTTCTTCTGCAGATTTTGGTCTCCTGCCCCCAGGGTTTTAGTTTTAGGAAGTTATGCCATGTGGACAGCAACTCTATGATTAGTAAACTGCTCCTTTCCTTGTCATCCTAGGGGGTAAGCCATGGACTCTACCAGATCTGAATCCCTAAAAGGCTCACCAGAGGTAAGCCACTGTTTTTGCTTCTAATTTTCCAAGGAAAACTGAGGCTGTTTTATTTCTTGGCTGTGTGTGAGCATCTTGCTGTTTGTGAAGAGAAGGGAAGTGGACAAACAATGAGTAGTGAGTCATGAGATAGACATGGGCCGGGAATTGAACCCTGGCGTCCTGACTCCCTACCTGGCAACACTAACTGCTTCTCCATTCTGCCTTTCTAGTGTCTTGTACACTGGTTTACGTCACTAAATGTGTTTACTCTTTGCTGATTGCCAGAGCCCTAAAGAGCAAGACGGATGGCTTGGCAAGAAAGTCAAAAGTCAGCAATCCTCTGGGGCCCTTGGCCAAGTTTCTATTCCCAGACACTTCCACGACCTCGTAGTGGTTGACGTAGTAACCTAAGCCCCAGCCCCAACCCCGCCCCAAGTAGTGGCAAGGCCCCTCCTATAGACCTCGGTGTTTTAAAACCAAACTCAGTCCTCCCCATTGGTTCTGCTTCAAAACAAAAGGAGGGGAAGTACTCGCTGCGGGCATCCTTGTAGCCCTCAGGGAGCAAAGCTGGTTTATGAATTCGGGCCTCGTGTCAGGGCTACCGCGGTATCTTGGGCTGCTAAAACCAGCCCCCGGAGGCTGTCAGCAGGTAATAAAGCAGTGACTGCTGTGTAAAGGTGACAAAATCATAGTAACAATAACAGCCATAATTAGGCTAACCATTATCCGCCTCTGCCCTGGCATTCGCCCTGACTCACCCCCACGGCATGCAGACGATCGGGGAAGAAACTGAGGCAAGGGAGGAGCCAGCAGGCTGGCGGGACCAGTCGCCCTGAATTTGCACCTCTCTACGTCCAAAACCTGTTGTCTGGGATCGTGCTAAGGGGCCCCACCCATGAGCGCCCTTAAAGCTTGACTCTGAAGTAAGCTCTCCGGTGATCCCCTACCCCAAAGCCTTAGAAAAGGACCCGTTCAGAGAGCAGAAATTGGGAACCAGACTACAGGTCCCTTAGACCTTTGCGCACAAAGCCGCGCTCATCTTCTACGCCCCGAAGCCACCCGCGCCCCGGTGCGCCGCGATGGTTCCTGTGAGTTGTAGGGCGGTGGCGACTCTTTTGACGGAGGTCTGAGCTTCAAGGACTACATATCCCGTGGTGCACCGCGGCTGTTTCTGACGCACCGGGAGCCAGAGAAGGGTGGGGGCGTGGTCTGAGCGGGCCCCACCCCGCTCTACACTAGCTGGCCGGACGCGGTGGTGGCAGTAGGGGCGGCGGCAGCAGTGACGGGGGGGGAGGGGTTGGGCGGGGGGCTGGCGGCAGCGGCGGATGGACTCGCGGGTATCGGAGCTGTTCGGCGGCTGCTGCCGGCCCGGAGGGGGCCCGGCCATGGGCGGAACCCTCAAGGCTAGGGGGGCCGGGGGCAGCAGCGGCTGCGGGGGCCCGAAGGGGAAGAAGAAGAACGGAAGAAACAGAGGGAGCAAAGCCAACAACCCCCCGTATCTGCCTCCCGAGGTGAGCACCTGAGATGTGGCGGGTTGAGAGAAAACCACTCTTTCCCGTCCCGGGACTCCAGAAAGGCGGGACCAAGAAAATTGGTACCCCCCTTCCGGTCCCAGGACCCCCAGGAAGGAGGAATAGAGAGATTGGCCCTCCCTCAAGGGTCAGGACCCCAGGAAAGAAGAGTGGGGAGGAGGATCCTCCCATTCTGATAACATAACACCAGTAGGAAAAATGGGGAAAGGAGATCCCACTCCCACCCCCTTGGGAAGAACAGTGGAATGCCCAGGCTCCATCCCTGAGTTGCAGGAAGGGAAGGTAGACTCTATTCTGGGATGAGGAAGCAGAGTTTTCTAAACTTGTTCCATGGGTGGAGGGGAGTACCCAGGAAAAGAGCAATACATTCTGTACCTATCCCTGCATACACAGACACACAACACACATGTCCAGAGGACAGTCAGATAGTCCTCCAGTCCTTTGCCTGTCCTATAAGGAAGTGGGGACAGCCTCCATATACCTACTTCACTGCTCTCTAAAGGCAGAGAATAACTGCTACTTGCCCATCTTAGGAAAGGTGAACTCAGAGGAAGAGCCTAAACCAGTGGTATCAAACTTTAGCATACATCATAATCCCCTGGACTGCTGCCCCACCCCCAGAATTTCTGATTCAGCAGGTCAGAGGTCAGCCTGATAATCTGCATTTATTACAAGTAACCCAGGGGTGATGCTAATGCTGTTGGTCCTAGGACCAGCACTTTGAATCTTCCTTGTATCACTTTTCTGAAGTCATCTCTGTCAAAATGAGGTAGAGATTATTGGTGAAGACCTGTTAGAGCTTGTAGTCAGAGGGCCTTGAAGGGGTGAAATGATGACGGAAAGGGAGAAAGAAACATGGCCAGGGAGGAGGGATGCAGAAATGCAGGAGAGGCAGAACAAGCAAATCTCATATCTTTTTGCATCTGAGAGGGGAAGGCTCAGGCAAAGGATACTTCTGTTTTGGGTCCTCTAAAATAGGGAAGAAGTAGAAGAGATTGTGGGGTGGATTCAGGATTTCACCTCAGCTGAGAGGCAAGGGTTAGGAGATAAGAGATAAAAGCCACAGTGAGTCTGTCCCCTTAATTATATATTCTGAGTTACTTCTCTTTACCTCAGTTCCAACTTTGAAGCTCTGCCCCTGTCTCACCTGGGCTCCTCTCTCACTGGGTTTGCAATGACCATTGCTGAGTTAACCCTTTGGCCCTGGTCCAGAACCTCTTGCATCTTCCTACTCTTGGTTACATCAGCTGAGAGGGGTGGGCAGGAAGGAAGTGGTGTCTCCCAGTCAGTGGTAAAGAATGACCTCAGCAGTCCAGACAGAGGAGACATAGATTTCTGGGGACGGCAGTTTGAGGGCCTGAGGAAAAGGAAGGGGTGGTCTCGCATCTAGGAAGAGCATACTGCCAGTGATCAAATAAAGGAGGGACTCAAGGTTCCATTCCTGGCTTAGACGGGTGACTGTGTTCTTAGAGGCCTTTCCTTGAGAGAGATCACATTGAGACTGAGTAGAGGGCTTGTCTGCCAGTGACCTTTGGCAGGCACATGCCTAGGCAGGTGCCACTGAGCCTTCCTGCTCTCTCAAGTGAGCTGCTGCCTGGGCCCCAGCAGGCAATGGGGAAGTAGGGGTTGGATCTGGACCATGTTTGGTAACTGCTACCTGTTTCTTTTTAGGCTGAAGATGGAAACATCGAATATAAAGTGAGTCTTAGGGTGGGGAGGAACAGGTTATTCTTGTTGGCAGATGACAATTTCTCCAAGATCTTTCCAACTTCGTGATCTATAGTAATTTAGGGATGTGGTTCAGGGTAAGGGCTTTGTTAGAGGGTGTCAGGTATGAGGAGGTTTAAGTGGGAAGGGAAGGTCCTGGTCCTTGCAGCAGGACAGGTGGTGAGCATATGGGTTTAGGAGGAGCATCTCTAATTTCACCTTCTCCTGATGCCTCACCTGCCCTAAGCTGAAGCTGGTGAATCCATCCCAGTACCGCTTTGAGCACCTGGTGACACAGATGAAGTGGCGACTCCAGGAGGGCCGCGGTGAGGCAGTCTACCAGATTGGGGTGGAGGACAATGGGCTGCTGGTGGGGCTGGCTGAGGAGGAGATGCGGGCTTCCCTCAAGACCCTGCACCGGATGGCAGAGAAGTATGCTTCCCTTCCCCCTCAGTTCTCTTCTCCCTTACTCTGGGGAGGACCCTCATGTACCCAGTCACCTAGGGCCTAGGGGCCAAGCAGGGACTTTCCTTCTGCTGCCTTCTCTAGACAGTGGGCAGGGCTAGTCTGCTGGGCTTCCCCACATTTGGACCTAGGCTTTTTGGCTCCTTGACTTAGATTTGTTTGTTTATTTAGAGGGAGCTGTGGATGTGGGATAGATTGTAGCGTGATAGGGGAGGAAGAATGTGTTGGGAGCTCTTTGGGACGTGCGGGAAAGCCACTGATCCACAGCCAGGGTGGAAGGTTGGAGGTGGGGGAGTACAGGTGAGATGCGGAAGCTGTGGCCTTGTTGTGATAGGGTTGGAGCAGACATCACTGTTCTCCGGGAGCGAGAAGTGGATTATGACAGTGACGTGCCCCGGAAGATCACTGAGGTGCTGGTACGAAAGGTCCCTGACAACCAACAGGTGAGCACATACCCTTCCCTGCCTTTCACACCCATGCTCCCTGAGAGGGAGGGCCCTGTGGTGGCAGCTCCCTCCTGGCCTGTGAGACTGGGGGTACCCAGTTTACCATTTGGTCCCCAGGGAGCAGCACTGCCCTTGACCCAACCTTCAATGGAGGGAGGTAAGGGATAGGAGCCCTTACCACTGACAATTCATCCACAGTTTTTGGACCTTCGTGTGGCTGTCCTGGGGAATGTGGACTCGGGGAAGTCAACTCTGCTTGGAGTCCTGACCCAAGGAGAGCTGGACAATGGGCGGGGCCGGGCTCGGCTCAACCTTTTCCGCCACCTGCATGAGATTCAGTCTGGCCGAACCTCCAGCATCAGCTTCGAGATCCTGGGCTTTAACAGCAAGGGAGAGGTGCATGCAATCAGCGGGACCCAGTGGGGCCAGATTGAGGATGGGATGGCAGTGGTGAGGGACAGAGTCCAAGGGCAGAGTGTGGAGACTTTTTGGAGAGTGGATGAAGGCCCTGAGGGCAGTGAACAAGCTTTGTCCTCCTTAGAAAACAAATGGGGAATCAACGGAATTAAATCCGAAATGGGACTCAGGGTTAAGAGTCAGGGTCACCCAGGGACTGGTTTAGGTCCTGGTGACTCTTGAAGGGTTGGGGAGGCTGGCAGGGGACACTGAGAGCCCTGGGCTCTGGGCCAGGTGGTGAATTACAGTGACTCACGGACAGCAGAAGAGATCTGTGAGAGCAGCTCCAAGATGATCACCTTCATCGACCTGGCTGGCCACCACAAGTACCTACACACCACCATCTTCGGCCTCACCTCTTACTGCCCTGACTGCGCCCTGCTCCTCGTCAGTGCTAACACTGGGATTGGTACGAGGCATGGGGGCAGGGGCGGGGCTGGAGGCGGGTTCTGACTCTGTCCTGTGCTGGACCTCCTCAAACCTGGGAGGCAGATGAACTCCGCTCTTTTCCCTCTTCTCCCTCCCACATTCCCTCCTGATGCCTGCCTTCCTTCTCTGAGGCAGCTGGCACAACAAGGGAGCATCTGGGGCTGGCCCTGGCCCTGAAAGTGCCCTTCTTCATCGTGGTCAGCAAGGTGGACCTGTGTGCCAAGACCACAGTGGAGAGGACGGTACGCCAGCTAGAGCGGGTCCTCAAGCAGCCTGGCTGCCACAAAGTACCCATGCTGGTCACCTCCGAGGATGATGCTGTCACTGCTGCCCAGCAGTTTGCCCAGTCACCCAAGTAAGTCTTTCTCACCATAGAACCCTGGTCCATAGGGAAAGCTTCCATAGGGCCCCGGAGCATGGCGTCCCACCTCAGGACCAAACCACTTCTGGCTCAGTTCTGTGGTTTTGCAGATTGGGGTTGTGGAAGGGAGTCTTTTCTAAAAGGGTTGGCCCCTCCCCCAAGCCAGCCTGGAACTTGGGTGATGGCTGGGACCCTGGAGATGAAGTCAGGAATTTGCCAGCTCCCTTGGACTCTGGGATGTGTCCTTGGCTGGCTCACAGAGAGAGAGGTCCCACAGCTTCTGCAAAGATCATCAGGAGAGGGGCCCCTAGCCACCCTGAGAAAAGCTCACCTTTCCATGTATGGGGCTGTAGCCTCTGCTTCCTGTTAGAACTTGCCTCATCCGTCTATTCCATGCCTCCCTCTACAGTGTCACCCCTATCTTCACTCTGTCCAGTGTGTCTGGAGAGAGTCTGGACCTGCTCAAAGTCTTTCTGAATATCCTGCCACCACTCACCAACAGCAAAGAGCAGGAGGAACTCATGCAGCAGCTGACCGAGTTTCAGGTGATTGTCCGCCCAGACAGGCAGTGAGCTGGGGAGCTAGGAAGGACTAATCCTGGCCAAGACCAAGTCTGTTTAGAGAGTTTGGACCTGCCAACGTGATTTGCCAGGCCATTGATAGAATTTTCTTTGGCTTCAGGTGGATGAAATCTATACAGTACCAGAAGTGGGGACAGTTGTTGGAGGGACACTTTCCAGGTGAACTTCCTTGCTTGCTACCCACCCCACTCAGCCCTCACATACCCATACACTGGAAGACATGGCTCAAAGGAGACCCTGGAGTCGAACAGAGCCCAGCTAACAGATGTGCTCGTCTGCAGACTAGGCTTTCACCATCAGAAGAGCTGGAGAAAGCTAGTCTGTTGGTTCATGAGGGAAGAAACAGTATTGTTGCTTTACTGGGAACCTCCAGGCCCCTGAGGGAGAATTGTGGGTCCTGGGCCCCAGGAAGATAACTAGAGTATGTTCAGCTGACTTCACCTTCAAGTAGGGGTATGAGAGGTCCCTTAAGGCTCTTTCCAAAGCAGAGGCTCAAGGGAATGTCTTGCTCTTTCAGGGATCAGGTGTTCAGTATCAAACCAGCAGGTACTCTCGGCCAGCCGTCGCTGCCCTTCCTGGTATTACCCTTCAGAGTCTGAACTCTGAACTGGGGCAAAGCAGGCATCTCCCCTATCTCCAAGTCAGAATTTGGGGTCTCGCTTCCCCTCCTAAGGGACTCACCTTAGAAGGAAGGGAATGCTCTGGGTGACCCTAGCAGAGAAGTAAGGGAGCCCAGGCTGACACTGTGCCATCCGCCCCCTGGGCTGCAGTGGGATTTGCCGCGAGGGCGACCAGCTGGTGGTGGGCCCCACGGATGATGGCTGCTTCCTGGAGCTGAGAGTATGCAGCATCCAGCGCAACCGCTCTGCCTGCCGTGTTCTGCGAGCTGGGCAGGCTGCTACGCTGGCCCTCGGGGACTTTGACCGTGCACTCCTTCGCAAGGTGAGGTAGGAGGGAGGGTTGGAGAGGGAACACAAAGAGAAGCACCTGGCTAAGGGGATCTCAAAGGAAACATGGCCTCTATCCCAAGAAACTGTTTTCATGGGCTGTCCATGTTTGAAAGGCATAGCATGCCATAAAGGACAGATCACTAAATATGAATCACTGGGGTACAGGCCCAGTGTCCAGGACCCTAAAAATACAAATTGTTAGAAGGATTAGAGGACCTGGGAGGTGGGTAAGGAGGGGTTCTCTCTAAGAAAAGAGTTTTGAATGTTGTCTTCTGAGTTCCTGTGGCTGAAGTCCTAGAGGAAGAGGAACGCTAGGAGCTCTAAGAGTGTGAGAGACTAACTCAAGGTCTGGGGCTGTGCCTTCCCAGGGCATGGTGATGGTCAGCCCTGAGATGAATCCCACCATCTGCTCAGTGTTTGAGGCAGAAATAGTCCTACTGTTCCATGCCACCACATTCCGGCGAGGCTTCCAGGTGACAGTACACGTGGGCAATGTCCGTCAAACGGCAGTGGTGGAAAAGATCCATGCCAAGGTGAGAGGGACCCAGCCATGCCTGTTTTTCCTGGGAAAAGTCAAAATTCTGCCTCCAGAAAGGCCTGCCCCCAGACTCATAGAGAACTCCCTGATCCTACAAAAGGGACAGAGACCCACTTAGGGTGGGTAGGAGCCTGATAGGCCCCCAAGGGTGGAGAGCCAAGGCTGGTAGAGAATGGGATGGGAGGCTCTGTCCAGGGCCAGTGACTGCATATCTGCTGCAGGACAAGCTGCGGACAGGGGAGAAGGCAGTGGTACGTTTCCGCTTCCTGAAACACCCAGAGTACCTGAAGGTGGGTGCCAAGCTGCTGTTCCGGGAGGGTGTCACCAAGGGCATCGGCCATGTCACTGATGTGCAAGCCATTGCAGCAGGAGAAGCCCAGGCCAACGGCTTCTGAACTCCTCCAGTCAGGCACAGCTCCATTGCTGTCCCTACAATATACAAGGTGACTGGCCATGCTGCCCCCTGTTGGCGGCTCTGTGTGTTAATAGGCTAGGGAGAGAGGGGCGCTCCCTGCCACCGTTCTGGAGAGGTGCCAAGCTTGGTGTGGCCAGGGAGGGGCAACCCTGAGGGAGAAGACAGGAGAATTCAGGGCAGTGCTCAGCAGCCGTGTGTCCACCTGGTTGGCTCATCAACCCTGGAAACCCCGTGACCTGTCTACTAGAGGGAGGTGACCGTTGCTACGTCGGCCCCACTGTCAGGACTGGGCATGATTCACCAGTGTGGTCCCTGCATTTCAAGAATTGTCACAACAACTAGGGGTGGTCCTCAAAAGCATTTCTTTTTTATACCTCTTCTGAAGACCATATAAGTTGCCATCTCTACCTGACTATGGACAGAAGACATCTGCTCCTGGCCACCTGCTGGCCCAGGGTCTGAAGAAAAGGCACAGGGGCAGTGAATGGCAATGCTCCCATTCTGTACTGAGACATGCGGCCTATTCCTTTGCTTTCTGTCCCTTCCCTTCACTCAAGGGCCATTTCCTCAGTTTCTCCTCTCATAACCCCACAGGTGCTATTTGTTGTACTGGCCCAGGCCTGGGGCTGCCAAGCTAAGGCTTGGCACACTGAAGGTTGGCCACATGTCAGTTTTGTCCCCTCTGCAGTGATCTGTTGGTTTTAATGCTGATCAAACAGTATGTTTTACTTCCCCAGACTGACCCACAGCCCCCATTCCTGCCACCCTTGCCCTGCTTCCCACTCCTACATGAGTCCTCTCTTGTTTTAGCAATTTGCAGTGACTATCCCTTCCCTGTGTTGCTGGGAACCTGGAGAAAAGGGAGAGATGCTGCCATGTTTTCTGCTCCTCAGGGCATGGACTCCTTCCTTTCCCTTTGTTAGTGTCCTGGGTTCCCTCGGACTCAGGGATTTGTCGATTGAAGTTTCTCTGCATATATATATGTACATACATATATATATATTTAAATATACATATATATTGTACAGAATAAAAATGTTTTATTGAATACACTGTGCTTATGTTTAAGAGACAGGTTCGGCTTCCAGAGCTAGATTCCTGTCCAGGACTATAGATCAGTGAAACTCTAACGCTGCTGAGCCCTGAGTGAGGAGAGAACTCATCTAATATCTCATTTGCTATTCCTTTCCTCTCTCCCACATGATCAGTGGTCCAGTACTGTGATCAAGCATTCAGGCCTGTTTTGCATAGTTCTTTGAGTGAACAAAACAGAACACAAAACGGCCACCTTTTTAGCTGAGATAGGTAACCACCCCATACTTGAGGAATTGGCCACTTGCTAAAGGTTGCAGTGGTTAGGGGGCCCACTACTGTGTCGGAGATTTGATTAGTATGCCAGCTACTTAATGAAGAGTAGAATTTAGAGACATGCTAATCCAAGCCTCATGCTTTTTCTAGCAAAATAGCCTGAAGTGAGGTTTATGTCTTGAACTGGCTTCTTGGAGTTATGCCACCTAGCCAACCCTTAGTCCCTTTTTCCTGTGTCTGTTCAGAGTACTGATTATCACAGTTTATGGGCAGAGAAATAGGGCCCGATGTTAAAGTCAGCTACAAGAAGCAGGGACTGCATTTTGAGTACTGAACTTTTCAAAAGAAATTTAGTGATAAATGTGGCCCAAGGTCCCCAGAACATTCTGCCTCCAGGGTATTAAAGTGATAGTTTTCCCTACCTCTCAAGCTCAGCTGCTTTTAAAAACATTACTGGTTTACCTTGCTGCTAAGAAGCCTATGGTTGAAGAACTTCCTCCTGTGGGTTTTTATTTCCTTCTGTACAGTTGCTGAGCTATGAGGAAAAGTTACATTCAGCAAAAACTATGGTTTTTGTTTGTTTTGGTTTTGGGCAGGCAGCAAAGTTATGTTCAGAGATTGATTTCTGTCTTTGCCAGCAATTTATTTAGCACAGGTTCACTATGGGAATTATAATTTCTTAAGCCAGAGAGTAGCATACAATATTTTTTTTTTTTAGGTTTTATTTATTTTGAAGAGAGGTGGGTAGGGAGGGAGAAAGAGGGGGAGAAACATCAATGTGTGACAGAAACATTGACAGGTTGCCTCACACCCCGCCCCCCCAACTAGAGACCTGGCCTGAAACCCAGGCATGTGCCCTGGCTGGGAATCGAACCGGCAACCATTTGATTCGCAGGCTGGCATTCAATTCACTGAGCCACACCAGCCAGGGCACAATATCTCTCTTAATAAGCCAAGTAAAGAAGTAACATACACCAAACAAATAAATCACACTATTGTTCCAATAGAGGGGAGGTGACGGAGTTAAGTCCAAACAATACAAAGTGTACCTTTTTATACTAGGAGGCAGTCCAGAAAGTTGGCAGCAGAGCCACCAATGAGCTGATCTTCAGCTGCCAGCACAAAAGTAAAAGTCCCCTGTTGTTAGAGCACATTGCTAGGCAGCCAGGACAGGGGTGTTAGTAGAGGGCTGAGGTGCTGCAAGTATCATCACTTCTGAGGCCCTGCATGGGTTTAACAACACTGCCCACGAGTAGGAGCAAATGTCTCAAAGGTCTTCAGAAAGTTTGTAGGTTAGTGAAGTCACCTCATCCAAACCAAAACTCTCAAATAATCCTCATAAACTGTCAGTATTTATAGTCTAAATACCCTCTTCCCATTGTTGCTTCTCCACAAGTTCCTATCAATAAGCTCCCAGCAGGACCCCAGTTGGGCTTCTGGCTGCTATCAATGACAACAGATGAGGGATGATGGCATTCTGGCATAATTCATTCTCACACACCACTGAATTAAAACAATTTTTCTTAGGTTGTAAATGAACTTGAAATACGAAACCTGCACATAACCACCTGTTAAAAAACAAAAATGCATTTTAAAAAATTTTCTAAAAACTCTTCCTGGGTTAGGAAGGGAAATTTTGGCAAATCATCTCAGTACTTAATGACACACCCCTGGGAGCACCAGTGAGCCACTTCAGGTCAAGGGAACATTTAGGAGGATAAAAGGGTATATAAGACAGCCCCCTTCCCTGTCCCCCAGTAGTATGTATATTTTTACTTTTCCAGTTCCAGTAACCATCTACAATTTTTCATTATATATGTTTCATCCTATATTAAGCATCTATTATGTGCAAGGCACTGTGGAGAATTCTTGCCTCCAAGAAACTACAGACCTAGTAGGGAAAGGACCATATATAGAGTAAATATTGTCTTTTATTAGACATTTAAATATTTTTGGAGGAAGAAATTTCCTGTTAGACCTAGTGGTTTTCAATTGGTTCCCCCCTTCTTTGAACTAAAAACAGAAGCCCCAGTTTATAAATAAGCTTAAAAAGCAGTTGGTTTTTGTAGATGTATCTAAGGGGAAATATGTGCACCCTTGTCCCCGCTTCTGCACCTCACTACCATGTAACTCAGTTCATCTTCAGTTTTATTCAAGGTCCCCCATATCAGAAAAGAAAACAAAAGCTGACTTTCCATATATAAGAGCAGAGTCAAAAAATACAGCACTATAAACATGGACAAGTACAAAAAGCTACAGCAATTTAAAACCCTAAGCTAAATAGTCAAACAGGGAAGAGGTGAGCACACCAATGACCCCAAAAGCCCAAGTACTTGCCCTTTAAATTTGTAGTCTAGGGTTTAAGAAAATGCTCTCTACAAACCTGGCCTGCTGTTGGTATCTTCTAGATCAGTATTTCTGAAACTTTAAGATACACTCTGAGGAATCTTGTTGAAATACAGATTCTGATTCAGCTGGGGTGGAAGTGAAGCTGAGACAATTTTAATAAGTTCCCTGCTGCTGCCGCCGCCACCCAACATCACACGAGTAGCAAAGTTCTAGAGGTAATCTAGTTCTGGTCATGACTCCCCATTCTAAGCAGGGCTCCTATAGTGGTCCAGTAACAAGCTTGTACATTAGAACAAGATGCCAGAGGTAGAGGGTCAATAGCTAAAACTGAAACTCGGTATCTATTGAGTAGCCCATCACAGAGGAAGGGGGGACATTTTTCTAAGGACTTTTTTACTCAGTTCCTTCTGTGCTACAGTACTTTAAGAAATTGTTCTTAATCTTCAGTAATCTGTAAGGCATCTCTATTCTGCTCATCTCAAAGATGAGGGAGAGTAGGAAAGTGACTTGCTCCAGGCCATATACTACAATACAAGAGGCAGTGTCAGGTCTGGAACCAGGTCTCCAAGGCTCCGAGGCCCACATATTTTTGACTATATGACACTGCCTCCCTAAACACTTCATGATTTAAAACGCAAAGCAGTTGTATCTCTGGAAGGCAAATTTTTACATTTTTATTTGCAGTGAAATTAGAATCCATGCCCTTGAAGAGATAAGAGCCTAAACTCAGCATTCAACTAAGTTATTTTTCTTATAAAATTTTATAGTTATGAATTTGCTTAAAAAGTAAACATACTTCCATTTCCCAGGTTATAAATAAAATATTAAAACACTGCAGGCAAGCCTGAGGACAAAACTTAGGGTGCTAATGGCTTAAAAAATGATTCCAAGGTCTGCATGCCCTCAGGCCTAGGGCGTTTATTACTAGAGACCAGAGGGCTCTTGGGATTTCTTTTGCCTTGAGGAGAACTGGCAGGAACAACCTGGGGGTGTGAGGGGTGGGGCTGCAAAAAGGATTTCTGCAACTCCAGTGCAAAATGATAGTCCCTATGTTCCGGCATCTCCCACACAGGTACCAGAGAGCCACACTTCTCACAGGGCACTTGGTCCTCAGTTGCCAGCAGGCTTGGAGTGGTAGTTGCCTTCTGAGCCCCCTCTGGAGCAGACTGGGAGGCTAAAGAGGCAAGCCTGCTTCCACTGTTTTGAGCCAAATCCATCTCAGCAGGAGTTGCTTTAAAGGATTCGAGCTTCGAAACCTCTTCACAGACGGGGGCAGAATCTGGATACTTTGTTGGAAAATAGTTTGATAATTTTTTAGGGCTAGACTGCAGATTTTGTGGAGGGATGACAACCGAAGGATCATTAAGCTGTTTCTGCTTCAGAAGCAAACTTTTCTGCTTAAAGAAGGGCTCGATTCCTGTAGTACGGCTGGTTTGGAAAGGTAACGAGAGCTTCAGTGGTGAATTGCTCTTGAGGGCCTGGGAAGTGGCAGTAAGGGATGAAAGTGAAGCATCTTTGACTTTTTGTTTTTCTGCAGCTTTTTGGAAAAATGATTCCAGAGAAGTGGCTGCTTTCTTAGTGGCTGTCACCAACAGGCCACTTCCCTGGGTCTTAGTTTCTGGACTGGCAACTGGCACCTTTGGCAGAGAACTTGAGTCGTTACTCAAGAAGACGGTGATGTCTGTGCAAGACGAAGGGGCAGAGGCAGAGAATTTGGTAGCACAGAGAAAAAGCATTGTGAGGGGAGGGGACCTGTATGGAAAGTACAAGAACAGATTAGCACCAGGTCACAGACTTGAATGATAAAAAAAATTGGGATTCTGGTTCTGCCACAGCAGGAAATTATTACTGCACTGACTCTCAAACTTCAGGGTGTATCAGATTAATAGAGATTCAATAAATCTGGGATGGGCAGTGAATTTGCCTTTCTAACAAGTTCCTAGATGATGTTGATGCTGCTGATTTAGGGCCACTCCTTGAGAATCGCTGACTTGGTGAACCAAGTTACACGTGTGTAAATGGGATTCCCTGACAGCTAGGTGTCATTACTTTCAAAAGATACTGCTTCGGAGCTGCTGTAATTCAGGGTTAGGGCAAGAAATTTTACCCTGAGCAACAAAAAAGCTTTTAGAATATTTAGACTAGAAAGACTCCTGAAAATAGCCTCTCACCCAATTCTCCTGTTTTTAAGAGGGTACCACCTAACTCTAATGCTGATGGGCTTTCAGCTCTGGAGTTTCTGAAAAATGAAATTCCACAATAGCTTTTGGTTACCTCTCCTAGTCACACAAGCATTTCAAGAAATTTCTGCCATAAAGTTCCTCAGTATGTCCAATTACTAAAGTAAATTTTCACATGAGTTGAATTTCAGAAGATGAAATGTGCTTTTACATACAGATTAATCCCTCTAAGATGTAAAGAGTAAGTGCTATTTTTAAATTATTACAACAGTATCTCACTGTCCTTCAGATTCATGCTTGGGGACAATCTCACAATCAGGTAATTTTACTGTTCATATTTTTTATCCTCTTTTTCTTAGATAAGTTCCTTTAACATTTCATATAATAAGGGCTTGGTGATGATGAACTCCTTTAACTTGACCTTATCTGAGAAGCACTTTATCTTCCCTTCCATTCTAAATGATAGCTTTGCTGGATAGAGCAATCTTGGATGTAGGCCTTTGATTTTCATGACTTGGAATACCTCTTTCCAGCCTCTTCTTGCGT
>PVKU01015469.1:5181-18331 GCA_004027475.1 Anoura caudifer | reverse complement strand
ATAGATGGTAGGTAGAAAATAGACAGGGGGAGGGCAAGAGTAGTGTGGGAAATGTAGAAGCTAAAGAACTTATGACACATGGGCATGAACTAAAGGGGGGAATGTGGGTGGGAGGGGTGTGCATGGTGGAGGGTAATGAAGGGGGGAAAATGGGACAACTGTAATAGCATAATCAATAAAATATAATTAAAAAAAAAAAGTTTGACTCAACCTCACCAGAAATTAGGAAAATGAAAATTAAAGCAGCAAAAATACATCACTACACACCCACCAGAATGCCTTCATTTAAAAGGATTACAATGACATGTGTTTCAAAGATATGGAACAAGGAAACTTTCTCATACTACCTACCAGTGGGGATGTAAAATAACATAGCCACTATGGAAAACAATTAGGCATTATTTACTTTATGATCCTTTCCTAGGTACACAATCAGCAGAAATGCATGCTTGCTTATAGCAACAGACACTGTTCAGAGTGTCATTATTCATAACAGCCACAAAGCGCAGCTCAAATTTCCAACATCTTCATAATAGATAAATACATGTTTATGTATGTATATATCACTCATCATATGGAATACTACACAGCAGTGAAAATGAACAAACTACAATCTTGTGCAACAATATGTACAAATCCAACAGATGCACAATGAGTGAAAAAAGCCAGACACCAAATAATACTTACTTTGTTACCATGTCTATAAAAAGCTGAAAACAGTCAAATATAAACTACTGTGCTTAGGAATGCCAACTTAGGTAGTAAAACTTTAGAGAAAAGCAAGGAAGTGATTTTTATAAAGGTTTCATGACTTAGCCTGGGAGGGAGTAGTGACCAGAGAGGATTACAAGAGGGAGTTCTGGGGTGCTAGTGATGTCAGTTTATACCTCGATGCTGGTGACACAGACATCTGCTCAGTGAGAAATCACTGAGGTCTACATACTTGGTTCATCCAATTTTATCAGTGTTTATTTAACAACAAAAATTTTAAGGACAGATAAGGCAAATACAAGATTTTACATTAAATGTATAAGTAGCTATATATTTGTAAGATAGATAGATGCAGAAAAGAAAAAAAACAACTGAGTGAACAATTCAGCAGAAAGATTTCAGAGTAGCCTACCTGAGTAGTGAATAAGTGAACTGGAACACAGACTAAAGTGACTCAGAATACAGCACAGATATAGGGGGAAATAGGGACATCTATAGTTGAACAAAAATGAAAACAATTCTGGACTCAAAAAAAACTACCACCTCAGTGTCACAGGCCTTGGTATGCCTTGAAGGTTATTACAACTGCTCAAGGTGGAAACACTATAAATGTCAGTGTGTGCAAGTACAAATATACATGTAAATGTCATGAATAGATGCAAAAAAAGATCAAGAAAATATGTGCTTAAAGAGATGCAGGACAGCTTAAAAAACTCCAACATATGCTTGATGGGAGTTAAAAAAAAAAATAGAGTCAGGGCAGGAGGTAACAGAGGTAAGGGCTGAGAATGTCGGAATTAAAGAAAGATATGAATCCTGAGACTGAAAAAGCACATCAAGTCTTTCACAGCAGAAAAACAAATTGATATCTATATCCACTGCAATAAAATAAAATATCAAGGAAAGTGAGAGAATCATAAAAAGTTCAGAGAAAGAAGATGAACTTCAAAGCAGACTACCAGAGCAACAGCAGACTTCTCATCAGTAATAGTAGGTGAGACCGTGGAAAAATAGCTTCCAAGTTTTGAAGCAAAATATCTATCAGTCTCAAAATTTATACTTAGCTGTATCATTCAAGAGTGAGAGCTAACTGAAGAGATTTTCAGATATAGAAAGAAATGTATTACTTATAAGCCCTCATTGAGAGACAACACGAATATACTTCCTTCAGCAAGGAATAAAATAACCCTGGAAAGGAGAATTAGGAAGCAAGAAATTATGTACTAAAGATTTAGCAAAACACGTAGTATTCTGAATATCTTCTGTTGGCTCTCCATATTGGCCCTACACCCTTCTCCATGTCTGCCCAGTTCTTGGAGGCTGGCCAGGAAGGCCTACACCAAACAAGCTCCCTTGCTTCGTGGCTTGCATTGGGTTTTGCCAATGGAGAGCCCTACTAGGACACTGTAGTAAGGGAGGATGGTGCAGTCCGAGTATATAGTCTCCTGTTCTCCCAGCATGAGGATCCTTGGCGTGGGTGTATATCTCTGAGGTCGCTGCTTCTCTCAGGATAACCCCATGAGCACATCTCTCCTTTCAGCTTTCCATGACAGCTCCCTTCCTAAATCCCCTCAGGCCTAGTGTACTAAACCTCTTGTGGATACTAGCTCTGGCACATTATGTTGCCTCTTGTGACTCTCTCAACCTCTACTCGTATACACCCATTAGAAAGAGTTGTTATAAGTTATTTATTTATTTATTTATTTATTTATTTAACCCCCCTGGAATTATCCTTATTTGAGTATGTAATTTGTTTTCGGGTAGGAGCCTAACAATGAAATTGGCAAATCTAAGTAAGTCTTAACTCTTAAAATACAGTAACAATCACCCCTAATTTGAGGGACACTTAAAGTCATGATGGAAGTAAAACAGTAGCAACGCAACAGAAAAGATGAGAAGCTGTGATTCCAGGGCAATCAAGGGGTTGAGATGCTTAGCTTGTTTAGAATGAATATAGGGAATTGATGAAATTTAAACTTTGTTAGAAAAATACAGAGTCAGAATGAACAGTGAATATTGTTTAGAGTAACAAAACCTGTATGCCTCAGGTCTTGTCAGAGTTGCAAACCCTCATCCCTGTATTTCAGACTTCCTCATTTCTCACAGTACTTGAAGTTCAACACCTCCCATACTGGACTGACTACAGCACTGAGTCCAGGCAGTACTTGAGATTTCAGTCATCTTTAAGTCCTCCTTCCCCACACCACCCACAGCCCTCCCAGGACACAGAATTCTATTTACAAAATTCACCTTGAATCCATCCCTTTCCAATCCTCACACGGCCCCTATCCAAGCTCCTTTCCCATGTTCACACTGACCTCCACTCCAGGCCTCAGCCTATTTCTATTTTTCTCACCAATACCAGATGGGCAAACAGCACTATGAGGAGGAAATCAGACGACACAGAGTGTCTCCTGAGAATGCTCCCCAACTGTTGAGAAATATTCCCATCTTAGCAACCAAGCCTAGAATGTTCAACCTGTAACTAACCAACCAGCTCCTATTCTAAAGAACCTAAGGTGGAATGGAGAGCCCTTCCCCCCATTATTACTCCTGGAGTGAAATGCTCTCCTATAACTTATTTAAAGTACCTGCCCAGCCCTGGCCAGGTGGCTCAGCTTGTTGAATCATCCTCCAATACATCAAAAGTTTGTGGGTTCTATTCTGCATCAAGGCACATACCTAGGTCCAGTGTTCGGTCCCTGATCAGGGTGCATTTTGCAGGGAAGAGATTGATGTTTCTGCACTGAGAATAAGCCCTTGGGGATGCAGGCACCTGTCCCAGTGCCTGCACACAATAGGCTATCAATAAACATGTACTAAAGGAAAGCATTCACAAGCTATTCTAACCAAAACAGACTAAACACTGTAAAATCCCAGAGGAAGCTGCTCTCACAGAACCAGTGAGAAGCAGGAAGGCTCTAGACTAGGGGTATGGTGGGAATCAAATGGAGCACAGGACAGGATGCCCCATATTTGTCAATGATTCATAATCTTACTCCTCAGATTTCTCCCCCTTCCCCTCTGTTCTCCATCTCCTCAGCTGACACCAGCATCCACCCCAGCTACTAAAGCCAGAAACCTAGGTGACCTCCACCCTCACTCTGCTTCATCTAATCAGAAACCAAAATCTGTCCTTTCAATCTCATGTCCAGCTCCTCCTCTCTATCCCACTGCTATCACCTTTATTCAGACCACCACCATCTCTCACTCTACTCACTTCAGGCAAATCTTAGCTGGCCAGCAGCCTGCAGGCCTGTCCTTCCTACATCCCTCCTCTGGCCATCCTCCCCACAGCTGGAACAGCGAATATCTTAACAGTGGAAATATGATTGTCTTATTCTTATAATTAAACACCCATGATGGCCTCCCATTTCCTTCATATTTTAGTCCAAGCTTCTCTGAGTGGCAGCCAAGGACAGCCCTTATGATCCACCAACTCCTCAAGTCCCCCTCCCTAGCACCCTGTGCCACGTAGTGTCATCCTTGCCCTGGTTACTGTACCTGGCCAGGTACCCTCTAAAAAAAAAGAATCATTTTTGAAGATCCAGTTCAAACATCTCCTCCTATGAGGCTCATTGGATGCCCCTACCTCCCCCTCCACAGTCCCCTGAAGAGCTCACTGTTTGGCACTCTGTGTGTCCATGGCTGCCTCACTCTCACAGACCATGAGCTCCTCTGGAGCAAGTGCTCATAGCTCAGTCAGCATGGCATTCCCCAGTGCCCAGCACAGAGCCTAGCACATAGTGCCCCTCCATGACCACTGAAGAAAGTGACCAGAACCTAGACAGCACTGAGGTTATGGCAGTGTGGTAGAGGAAATGATCTGCTGCACTCTCCTGGCAACATGAAGAATTGGCCTAACCACAGACACCTCCCTTTCCTGCCCTTTGTTCCCCAACCTCCCACCCCCACCCTGAAAACTAGTGGTGGCAGGAAAAGCAGAAAAAGGAGCTGGTGCAGAATGAGGGAACTGATGAGCTGTCGAAAGGGACAAATTGGATTGGCGTTCTGCCTCCCAGAAGCATGCCCACACCTTTCTTCCCTCTTGGGCAAAGCTTCTCCTAAACTCTAGGAGTCTCCATGAGACTTACAACCTGGGGAGCAGTGGGCAGTGGCAGCTTGTCCCAGGCTAACCCCCTGGGCCTATCTCCAAGGCCCCCTTTTGTCTGACTGGCCAGTGAGCCAATGCAGCTCTGCCCAGGCTCTCTCCTGCTGCTTCTTCTATTCTAAGTCCTTCCTTGTTTCACTCACCCCAGCTTTAATGAACATACTCCCAAAAAGTAAAAAAGGAAAAACAAATTTGATTCAGGTGTTGGTGAGGCACATTTATCAGCTCCTACACGTGTCCATGCAGACAGGGTGCACAAGCCAGTCAGTGCCCCAGAAGGAGGGTTGCATCCTTGGAGGGAGCCTGTCCTCCCCTACAAACTGTAAACTCTTTGGATGGTGTCTTACTTGTTTCTCCTTCTGACCTGTTGTCATTGTCTTATCTCTATTACTGCTGCTTTCGTTTATTTTAGATTGTGATTGCTAATTTTTCCTCCATTGTAAAACATTTGTTTTGTTCTTGTACAAGATGGGGTAAAGTAGGTTTACAGTTATTTGTATGGAGAATAATACAAGAATTAATCATAATAATAGAAGAGTAAAAATGTGTTTTGCATACTCACAACTGTAAACCTACTTTTGCCCCATCCTGAATATAAACACTCTGAACTGACCTCCCGCTTCTCTTGATTTTAACTCAGCTTCATACTGGTAGGAAGTTGTCTCTGATGCTCTGGGTTTCTCAGCTTTTCCCAAAAATCCAAACACCAGTTAGGATGCCTACATCCACTTCTTCCCATGGCTTCAGCATGTCATGTGACAACACACCAACCCTTCCCCTGCCCTCCCCCATCCTACCCCAAGCCCCACAAAGAGAAGCATTATCTCAGCTCCTATTGGGGCTGCAGGTCTGAGTGTACTTTGAAATCTGGAAAATTGTCTAACACATCGCATGGAAAATGGATTTGAGGAAGGAGCTTGGAAGAGGAGACAGAGGTTGGGGATTAATGTGTAGAGTTAAAAGCTCAGAGCAGCTAAGACAGCCACCTTGGTTTGAGTCCTGTGTTCATCACACAGGGTACTCAATAAACACCTGATGTCTTGAAAAACTGAGAGGGGAGCACAGGAAGAAAACAAAAGGGGCTAGGGACCAGAGGCCCATCTTTTTATAGGGTAGAAAATTAGAGCTGCCTGAAAGGGCTGCCCTCAATTTTGGAATCCACCCCACTAAGAAGGAAATATCTTTTCTTTTTAATTTTTATTTTAAATATTGTTCAAGTACAGTTTTCTGCATTTTACCCCATTCCAGCACCCCCAGCCCTCCCCACCTCCCTTCCGTTTCCACCCCCCTACTTGTTGTTATCCATGTGTCCTTTATACTTGTTTCTGCAAACCCTCCACCCTTTTCTCCTGAAATTCTCTCCCCTCTCCCCTCTGGTCACTGTCAGCCTGTTCTCAATTTCAGTGCCTTTGGTTATATTTTGCTTGTTTGTTTGTTTTATTGATTAGTATCCTAAGAACCCTGAAACACCAATCCAAAAGAACCTATGCACCCTAATGTTCACAGCAGCACAATTTACAATAGCCAAGTGCTAGAAGCATCGTAGGTGCCCATCAGTAAATGAACGGAGCAAGAAACTATGGTACATTTACACAATGGAATTCTATGCAGCAGAAAGAAAGAAGGAGCTCCTACCCTTTGGGACAGCATGGATGGAACTGGAGAGCATTGTGCTAAGTGAAATAAGCCAAGAACTGAAAGACAAATACCATATGATCTCACCTTTAATAGGAAATATCTTTTTCAATTAGCAAATAATCTCTCCTGAGCTCCGAAGAAGTCCTCCCTTCCTTTCACTTAGTTCCCATCCACTTATCCTTTCCCTGAAGAGTTCTCTGAACAACAATCTGAACATCCCCATGAACGCCGCCTTCAGTAAAGCTGCCCTCCAGTGGTTGACAGTGTGTTCAGTGAGATGCAGCACAGGTGCAGAAAGATTGCTCCCATACCCAGAAGTCTGGGATCTCAGTGGAAGACACAGTATCCATCTGCACTGGCTTCTCCAGGATGATTAGAGAACCATGTAAGACAAAATGAAATAAGAAACTGACAGACACCAGGCACTGAAAATGTGTGGCAGAGAAAAGAAGTGATTGCAGTTAGGGGAGTTATTGGGGAGGAACCTGGGTCTGAAACTGTCCTAAGCTAAGTACAAGTAGGAAGAAGAATGGGAAAGTCATTGTCAGGGATCTGGGAGCATCGTGAGACCCAGGGACAGGAGTGTCATCAGAGCTCCCAGAGTAGAAAGACATGGTGTAAAGTGGACAGTCAGCCTGCCCACCCCCATCGTCCCTACTGAGAGCTGTGCCACCAGGGCAGGAGCAACAAAGACAGACCACAGTCTTTGGCCACCTGTATGAGGGCTTCCCTCCCCCTCCGCCCGCCCCCTACAGCAAGCCCCACAGCCATGCAGAAGGAGAAAGTGCTGACCAGTCTGACAGTGTCATTTCAATGTCATCAGCAAGGTCAGTGTCAATTTGGAGGAGGTGAGGAGTGGGGCATGCTGGGCCATCCAGTGAACCTGAGGGGCCCAAAGGAAGAAGCTGGCCATGACCTCCCTGACTCCCTTCCCCACATTCACAGAATCAGCTTGGGCTGCAGAACTGTGCAGCACTGCTCTAAGATCATGACAAAGAGCAGGCCAGGTTTGCCATCACCTCAGAACGGAGTGAAAGGGACTGGAGAGCCTTTTCTCTCAATGCCTATTTCATCCTGGTCCAGCCCCTGCCCCCCATGCCCACAGTTCTGATGAGCAGCCTAAACGCTCCATCCTCTAAATGGTTTCTTAGCAACTCAAGCCCAAAGTCCTCTGCCTCCAAAATCTAGTACTCTCCACCCAATCATCTCCTCTCCCAAACTCCAACACACTATACTACCTAAGGCTTCTCTACTCTCTGTGCCCTGGATGCTCAGGTCCCCTTTGGGGGGGGGGGCTTTCTTGTACCATTTGCATCACTTGAAAGACCCTGCTCCCTCCACCCAGAACAAGAGGGTAGAAATAAAACAACATGACTTAGAAGCAAAGAAGCTAGCTCCAAATCATTCCATAAACACTGAGTGCCCATACACTGCTGATGTAACATATTACCACAACCTTTGTGGTTTAAAGTCATTTAATTTTATGAATTCCCATTAGGGTGTCCAACCTGTGGCCCGAGAGCCACTTGTGGCTGGGGATGGCTATGAATGAGTGTGGCCCAACACAAAATCATAAATTTACTTCAAACATTATGAGATTGTTTTGTGATTACATGTTGTAATGTATTTAATATGTCACCCAAGACAACTCTTCTTCCAGTTGTCCAGTTGTGGCCCAGAGAAGCCAAACGCTTGGATACCCCTGGATTACCGTAACTGAGGTCAGAAGTTCAAGATCAGTCTCACCAGGGTAAAATCAAGTTATCAGCTGGGCTGCAATCCTTCCAGAGCTCCAGGGAAAGTTGGCTTCCTTACCTTTTCCAGATTCCAAACACTGCTTCCACTTCCTGTCTCACAGCCCCGTGGCACACTGACCTCTGCTTCCATTATCATACCTCTACCTCTGAGGCTTACCCTCCTCCCTCCCTCACAAAAACTGCCTGACTACATTGGATCCACTAGGATAATCTCCCCGTTTCAAGTTCCAAACTCACAGTCTCATAGATTCTGGGGATTGGGACATGGACACCCCTCCAGAGGGCCATTATTCAGCTTAGCACTGTGCCATGTGCACATATGCACACACGTGTTCCTCTCACAAATCAATAACAAGCAATCGGATTCTTTAATAGGTAAAAGATATGAAGACACTCTTCACAGAAGATGGCATACAAAATGGCAAATAAGTACACACAAAGATGCTCAACATCATTATTCATTAGAGAAATGAGAATTATAAAACCACTAGGATTTTCACTGCATACCCACCAGATTTTCACTGCATACCAAGACTGCATACCCAGTCTTTCACTGAAAAGACTATTCAGTACTGGCAAGGATGCAGAGCAAATGTGGCTCTCATGCATTGCTGCTGGGAATACAAAATGGTGTAGTCAATTCGGAAAACAGTTGAGTACTTCTTTATAAAGTTAAACATGTACTTACTATATGGCCTAGCAAAGCCTGCTCCTCATGAGGAGAAATAAAAACATATTTCCAAACAAAGATTTGTACAAGGATGTTCCAGCAGCTCATTCCCGGTAGCCACAGGTTAGACACAACCCAAAATTCCATCAGCTGGTGAACAGATAAACAAACTGTGGCCTCTCTATACAATGGAATACTATTCAGGAATTAAAAAAAGAAAAACAAATTACTGATACACACAACAACATAGGAAACTCTCAAAAGCTTATGCTAAGTGAAAGAAGCCAGACACAAGGGATACAGACTGTATAATTCTCTCACATGAAGTTCTCCAACAGGCTAACTATAGCAGAAAGCAGGTTAGTGGCTGCCAGGGCCCAGGGAGGAGGTCTAGAGGGGCTGACTGTGAGGGGCACAAGTGCACTCTCGAGGGGGAGGTGAAGGGTCTGTATTGTGGTGGCTGCACAGCTGTGTGCATTTATCAAAACTCACTGAACTATACACTTAACATTGGTCAACTCAGCACATGTAAATCAGACCTCAGTAAAACTGGCTTTAAAAATCAGTGGCATGAGAGAAAGAAAACTTGGCAAATAAAAATGGAGAAATATAAATGTTTTCAAGCAGCAGCGGAATGAACTAGGGAGAAGTAAGCCATGTGGAAGGATATGGTGATTCAGGGTTGGGAGAACCCACCAAGGAAGAGTGGGACTTTTTGCCTCAATGTTCAGAGAAAGAGAAGGTGTCACATGTAAGAAATATACCTCTTTTGTCCCTGATTGGGTGGTCAGTTGGTTGGAGCACTGTCCCAGTGCACCAAGGTCATAGGTTCGATCCCCAGCCAGGGCATACATAAGAGTCAATTGATGAATTGCACAAAAATGTCCAACAATAAATTGATGGGTTTTTTCTCACTCTCTTCCCCTTCCTTCTCTCTCCCCCACCATCTTCCTATCTCTCTCTCTTCCTAAAAAAAAATAAAAATAAGAATAAATACCCCTCTTTCTTTCATTAGAAGAAAAAGAAAATGAGAAAGAAAGAAAGAGCGGGCTAAGACCCAGGCAGATAAGCAAACAAAACAACGTAAGCGTCTAAAAGGCTAGCAGAAGTGCAGGAGCAACTAAGGCTGTCTGTGGGATTCTTCAAGCATTGCACGTGCATGACAATGAAGCACCAGTCATGCTCTCAAACCTCCTAAATACCTGTGAACTAAGAAGGGAACACAGGGACCAAAAATAGATTGCTGGGTGCTAGGGGCCAGGAGCTGGAGGAGGTTGGGCAGTGATTTCTAAAGGGCACAGGATTTCTTCCTGGGGTGATGAAAACATTCTATATTTGATTGTGGTGATAGCTCAACTAAGAGGCACCCAAGTGTACACTTCAAATGGGTGAATTATATGGGGCCTGAATTATGTCTCAATAAAGCTTTTACCAAAAGAAATTATTTGTATATTTGTACAACAATGTGAATGCACTTAGTGCCACAATACTACACACCTAAAAATGGTTAAAATGGTACATTTCATGTTATGTATACCTTCACACAATGAAAATAAAAAATAAAAACAAAAATCAATTGTATGCCATACACTGGCAACAAACAATTTAAAAAATTGACTTTATAAAATAGCATTTACAATAAGACTCAAACCAAAAATATCTAGGAAAAATCTAATAAAAGATGTGCAAGACCTCTATGCTGAAAAACATAAAACATTAAAACATTGCTGAGAAAAAATAGAGAATACCTAAATAAATGGAGGTACACACATTACTCTTGTATTAGAAGATTCAGTATTTAAGATGTCAAATCTCCCTGATTTGACGTATAAGTTCAATGGAATCTCAACCAGAATACCAGCACTTTTTTAGACATTGACAAAATGATTCTAATATGTGTACAAAAAAATATGTTGAACCTACAAAAGCCTAGGCGATCTTAACAACAGAAGAACAAAGCTGGAGGACATATACTATCAGATGTCAAAACTCACCTTAAAGCTACAGCAAGTAAGATACCATGTGGCCCAGGGATAGATGAACAGACCTCGGGAACAGAGGAAAGTCCGCCAACAGACACAAGTACATAGGCACACCTGATGGATGACAAAGGAGCCATCACAGTTCAGTGAGGGAAGGTCGTCTCTCAATAAATGGGGCCTGATCAACTGTACATCCATATGTAAGAAAAATAAACCTGACTCCACCTCATGCCACATGTAAAAATTAATTTGAGATGGATCACCGACCTAAATGTGAAAGATTTTTTGAAAAGTTTCTAGAATTTAAAACACAAAAAGGAGAGTATCTTCACAACCATAGAATAGACAAAGATTTTTTAAACAAGACACACATAAAAAATTACTATCTTTCTTCTCTGATGACATGATCATCCATGTAGAAAATCCAAAATAATCAACAACAACAAAAAAAAAACTCTAATAGAACTAATACATAATTCTATTATAGCAAAGTGACAGGATATAGGTTTACGTGCAAAAAAATCATTGCTTTTCCATATACCAGTCATGAACAAATGAAATTTGAAGTTAAGAATATATCATTTACACTAGCTCCACCCCCCAAAACTGAAATAGTTAGGTATAAATCTAACAACATATGTATAAGATCTATATGAGGAAAACGATAAAACTGATGAAGACCGTGTTTCTTTGCTCATTTTGGCAGCTTCCCTGTGTTTGTTTCCATGTGTTAGGTAGAGTCACCAAATGGTGGTAGAACAACAGGACACTTGCAAAAAAAAACAATGAATGTAGACCCCACTTCTGCCCAAGCACTCATCATTGATGCGTGCAATGATGAAGTTGAGATCTGAACTGTGGTAAACCCAACCCACTGTCCATGAGCTTAGCCTTGGCACCATGCAGATCTCCATTACATGCAGGCCTCACACAGAGGTCTACTGTTTTTCACACGTGTGAAATGGAGCTGCCTTTACTAAAATAAGCAAATCCATAAATGTTTCATGAAATGTATAGCAGCACTTTTCACCAGTGGTATAGTTTGTGTTTTCTCAGTCAACAGAGAACAAACATAGCAAGAAATTATGGAAGCGTCCTTACCATGTTTGGTATTACAGTTTTGACACAAATCATGCTGCTAAGATTCTAACTCTTAGGCTGGGTGCTCTCCTGACAAGTTTCATTATGTTCTGTGTTATGTAATATGCGTGCACACACATCTGCGCACACACTCATCTCGCATTCTTTTGAGTGATACAAATACTAAATATTTTTTTAAATGTTTAAGAGCACCGGCACACTAAGAAGAAAAATAGCACCTTTGAAAAACAAGGTGTCTCCATGTGTGAAGGATGGGCCTACCATCAGGGACATGGGCCAGATAGCTCGGGGTGGCTCATTTTGGCAATGACAAAACTTCTAACCTTGGCATGACTCATCTACAGGGTACACTGGATGATTTGTTTTTAAGTGTGCTCTCTTTCTGTAGCAAAAGGGGAAATTTTCAGAAGGATTTTAAATGATGGAATGATACCATTGAAAATAACTACATTGTTAAACATATTTGATGAGACCACTAATTCAAACCGGTTGGGAAAGCGGTAAGGAACAGGAGGGAAAGAACAAAACACCTGCACACTTTCTACACTGAATATGTGTGAGTTTTACAATCAGAAGAATAGAATGCAAATGACCAGAAAAAAATCTAGTAACAATAAGTTCCTGCTCTGAATTTCAAGAACCCAGTGCCCTCTGCCCTCCCTGTTCCCTCCCATCTCTCAGCCCCACACCCGCTCACTTCCTGAAAACTTTTCCTTCTTGTCCTTCCCCTTCCCCTTGCACCCTAACTTTCCCTTCTCTTGTAGGCCTCTGTATTTTTAGCACTTTGTCCCCATTGCCACCACCGCACTGATCACATTAGAGTGATGACCCTGATGTATTAACCACCTGCTTGAAGGTGGGCACCATGCCAGAGAGCTGACACATCTCCTCTTCTTGAACCATCACAACTGCCCTCATCGACAGATGTTGCCATCCCAATAACCTGCCCCAGATCGAATGGTCAGTGTATGGGCAACCCACGTCTTTGCTTACTCCCATGCAGGTGCTCTTTCTACTGCTATTAAGTTACCTGTTTATGCAAAGACAAGCACATCTTAAGTTCTCAATTAATACATGCTGACAGGAATTAAAAAGACATGGACTTATGGTGTTTGCTTCCAATAAAGAAAAAGGTGCAGAGAAGCATTACTCTAAAGGTGAAGTTTTCTCTTCCATCCCA
>PVKU01015468.1:0-18237 GCA_004027475.1 Anoura caudifer | reverse complement strand
TTTTTTTTTTTTTTTTTTTTTTTTTTTTTTTTACTTTTCCCTCTTGTCTGAAGAGATCTTATTCCTTGTTTCTAATTTCCTCTATGACTTTTGTCTCATAGTTCAGTCCAAATGGTGCAATGGGGTTTAAGAAAATAAATCAGTCCATCTATATGAGGAATTAAATGAAAAAATATCTCCAAAGTCTCATGATTGTCACAGATGGATAATACTTGGTGTAAAGCCTGAAATCTATTAATTCAGCATAGTTAAATAACCCATACTATATGGTCATTTCTGTGCACAATTCAACTATTACACTTTCACTTGATGAATCCAAAACATTTAATTTTTTTTTAATTTATTTATTTTTAGAGAAAAAGAGGGAGAGAAAGAAATATCCATTTGTTGTTCCACTCAATTATACATTCATTGGCCTATTCATGTATGTGCCCTGACCATGCATTAAACTCACAACTTCAGCACATTGGGATGACACTCCATCCAACTGAGTTACTTGGCCAGGGTAATTCAGAACATTTCATAAGACAATTACTAGACTCATTTTGCCCACTCCACCATCTCTAGGCAAAACTCTGCCAAACCTGTCTTGAGTAAATAAAGATGTTTGTAAAGGACTTTGGGATGATTGCATCACATATCTCTCTAAGTAACTAATTCCAGTTTCACTACATGTTACTCTTAGGAAAATTCTACAAAGTTAACTTGGATTCTAAATACCTAATGCAAAAGAGAAATCAGAAACCTAAAGTGTGTGCTTCTCTCTTCCTGTTTATTTGTAGATGGCTTTTAATGATTAGGAAAAGAACCAAAACTGTAAATGCAGCTTGTCAACTACAACAATGTGCCTTTTCAACTTCTGGCTGATCAAGACATGAAAAGGGAACTATTTGACTACTTTTTATATAAATATAAGTGCATATTTTCACAGCTTTGCTTCAAGACTTAAGCTCCCCAGCTGATTATTAATTGCCAGGAAATGCCTGCCCAGTCTATCACAGTGTCTTAATTAAGCAAATGCACAGAAATTATATGGGGCAGAGGCCCATGGAATTCACCAGGTGTAATGAATTCTGAAGGAGTTACAGATTTCCTAGGGTGTGCTATAAATACATAGGAGCTAGAGGACAACAGAATTAACTCTTTTTTCTCCTTTATACCAATCTCCTCCCTTTTTAAAAGATCCTAACTATTCAATCTTTAATCCTCAATCAGGTGCCTCCTGTTTCCAGAGACTTTCTTGGTCTCCTTTTACCATATTCCCTTAGGCTGCATTGAGTGACTCTCCTCTACACCCCTGTTGGTAAACAGCACTACCACCATTCCCATCGTTCTAACCACACTGTGCTCTTGTTATGTTTTTGTCCCCCAATAAGTCTCTGTCCTTGGCTTGCCCCTGCCTTATCCATTAAAATATCTTAAGAATTATATAAAATGTCTGGTTCACAGTTCAAATTTTCACTGGTTAGACCCTGGCCAGGTATCAAAGTTTGTTAGAGCATCATCCTGATATGCCAAGGTTGCTGGTTTCATCCCCAGTCGTGCGTGGTATGTAGAAGAAGCAACCAATGAATGTATAAATAAGTGGAACAACAAAATGATGTTTCAATCTCTGTAGCCCTCTTTTCCTCTCTTTGTCTAAAATCTATAATTAAAAAAATTTCACCATTTTGAGCTGTCCAAAGCACTTTAGAAACCACAGGGGCAGAAGAGTTATTCTTTATTTTTATACATTATGCTTATAAACAGGGCACACAATAACTCAACCATCAGTTAATTTACTATCTATTTTTGCCAAGCTGGGAACAAAAAAATTTGGACTGTATTCCCTATGGGCTCCTGTGTTTTCTATAATTCATTCCTCAGAGGACTTTACCAGGGAGTTTCAGGCAGAGAGGACCCCACTGGCAAACAGCAGATGCCAGCAGGCCTAAGGCATGTCTGACACATGGATGATGAAGGAGATGTGAAAAGGGAGCAGCAGCTCCTGGGATGACACATTTAAGAGCCTGAGGAGGTGTATTGCTTTAAAATTACTGATCATAAGAAATGTTCCTGCAAATGGTATGTGGTATGTGCCCTCCTGTCCACACCAGTTCAGTTGGTATACACACAGAAACAGAATTCTCCTTGGGTACTTGAATCTCATAGAAATGTCAAGAGTAAAATGGATGGTACAGTTAGGATTCCTGTGCAATATGACATGCTCCCTTGAAAATGAGAGGAAAAAGGAGCTAAGAGTGAACAGACCGAGTATCAGGCAGGAATAATACGTGACTCAATACTTGTCTGGAGTAAGGGAGATGAAATATTCACAGCTTTAGAAAAAGGCAAGTGCTGACCTTTCTGAAGTCACAGCCTTCCAAGAAGAGATATTTTAGCTGTAGTAGATGAGCACTTTCTGCATTAAGTTGAGGGTTTGGCTTCCTTAATCCTGAAACACATAAAAAATAAAGTGCAGTCCTCTGGTGTCCAAAGAAGGGAAAGAGAAGCCTAAAGTTACTCTATCAATGACTGCAGAGTTAATCCTTGTAATAAGGAACTTGGTAGTTGCATCTTGAGGAAGAGTACTGGCTCAATTTTGGAAAGATCCATTTGGTTAATAATGGTTGGAATTCCATTTCCTTTGGAATTTCAGACAACAGAATCTGTTAGTCATAACTTATAAGCAAGGTAGTACAGAGTACACGAAGCAAGAAACAATGTTTGTCCCAAAGGACCTTAAGGGCTTGTTGATTAGACTATAAGTAGACGAAAGTCACCAAACAATAGTATATGTGCTTAGCATAGAATAGACAACAGATTAATATGTACATGGACATCTGCTTAGTGATTGTAATCACTAAGTCTGTGGTCTAATTACTAGAAGTTACTAGATATTAAATACATGATATATCATCTAAACTCTGCTCAGCCCAGATGAATAGTGAAGCCTATGCTTGGCACTGTCCCCTCCTCAGGCCTGCGCACTGAGTCCCTGCGGTTCACTGTGCAGTCCTCTGTTCTCACAAGCCATTTTTCAGGTGCTCACTTCTCTGCCCAGATCTTTTCTAGACTGGCACTCAATTTTTGCATTTCCAGCTTATCTACGAGAAGAAACTAATTTGTATAACTGTGAAAGTATGTAGTTACATACACAAGTGGGATAACATGATAATTTTTGTATTTAGACAAGTGACTGATTAGCTCTAACAGAGAGAAGACACTGTACTTGAAGTCAGAGTGTAAACTATGATCCAGGTAAGCCTCCTACATGTGTGTGCTCTTGGTAACTCACTGGTTCACAGAGCCCAAATTTCCTCATCTTTGCAGAGCAGGGAATCCCAGCTATAGTGTAGGCTTTGCTAGACCAGCAGTGTGAGCCCAGAATTAGTGGACCATGTTGATTCCATTTGTTAGACTAGATGATTTGTTAGACTAGAGGTAAGGCAGCTCTTTTGTAGACATGCAAGCCCTGCCTAAAGCCTTGGAAATACCCATTTTAATAAAAACAACCTTAGAGAATCGTAGGCAACAGGAAAGTCTGTTCTTTGTTCCTGAAAAATTGTCTCTTAAAAAGAGTTTTGCTCACGTGATGCAAAATCCTGGCTGCAAGTTTTGTGTTTTGTGGGGGTTTTTTTTACATTCATTTTCAGGGCCCCCTCCAAGTACCCTATAAAAGAGATCAGAGAGGAATTGTGGATATTAAATGCCACCAGGCCTCCTTTCATGCTGAGTATAATTAGATTTTAGTCTTAGGTCAAAGGGAAATGGGTGATCAGGGCAGATTTCAATCAAGTCAGGTACTTATATGATTTAGATTCATAACTCAAATGAGTTTGACTTCTTGAAAAATCCTGTCTTTGCAGCGTAGCTCCCATCCTTCCTTGTGTCTCTCCCAAAACGAACAGGCCTCTACACTCTGTAGTCAGCTTTGGGCTCTCTCAGTTGTGATTTATGTTCTTGATAGACCCACTTACTCTTTTCCCCTTAGATCTCTGACTAAGGATCTGTTTTAAGCAGCTTTGAGATCCTTCAGCCCTCTAAAAGAACACCCTCACTTAATAGCTATTTGTGTATTGGCAAGAACTGGCCCCAGAGGATAATTTTTCTGACTGGCATCAAGGGTTTAGTTGGAGATGAGCTGGGAAAGTGATGGCATTTTTGTTTAAAAACTGTGCATGGGGAGTTTGATCAAAAACTAAGATTCATCTGTGTTGAAAACTGTCACAGAAGTGCATTTGAGCTCCGAGGAAAGAAAAGAAGACAGAACATGAAACCCTCTTTGTCCTGTGATGACACCAAAGAATCTCAGGAGGTTTAGCATCCTTGTCTATGCTGTCTTCATCAGGGGCTAGGAGTGGGTGTGAGTGATGATAGCCAGAATCTAAATTAATTCAGTGATACTCTGCAGCCTGGAACTCAAATCCAACAAGGAGTTAAAACTATTCCAAGTACAGTGAGTAGAGGCGGCTGGGTGTTCTAGCAAAACAGAGATCAGGGATTTGGGACAAGAATAGCAGGACTGGAGTAAATGCCCTGGAATGACCAAAAAAGAGAATAAATAATGAACATGATATGGTCTTTTTAGTTTTCTATTGCTGATTTAACAAATTGCTGCAATGTAGGGATTTAAAACAACATGGATTAATTATGTTATAGTTCTGGAGTCCAGAAGTGCAAAATGCATCTCACTGGGCTGAAATCAAGGTGCTGGCAGGGCTACCTTCCTTTCTGGAAGATAGAAGGGAGAATCCATTTTCCTGCCTTTTCTAGCTTCTAGCGACTGCCTGAATTCCATGGCTCACAGCCCCCTTCCATCAAATCGTTCTCATCGTGTCATTTATCTGGTTCTACTTCTTTTGCTTCCTTTTCCCACTTTTTTTTTTTTTTTGCCTTCTTAGTCTATTTTGAGCAGCTACCCTTAATTTTATCTTCTAAGCTTTCTATTGTATTTATCTTAGCTATTGTATTTTTTATTTCTTTTTTTCATAACACCCTAGTCCTATGGATATAACGCCTTCTTTAATCTGTTTGGTATTGTTAGTAATAGTATTATTTTGCTTTTTAATCTTCCTTCTTTTCCTCAGATGACCTCTGTTTCCTCTGTGTTCTGCATATTTAACCTTAAGTTTCCTGGACATCCTCTCTTGCCTTGCCTCCAGAGCACTGACTGGCAGTTAGGAGATACACCTCTGAGTAAAAGTGGAGGGATCCTCTCTAGAAAAAGGGAGGAACCTAAGAAACTTTGTCTACATATTGTCAGTAAAGGAATCCTTGGTAAGAAAGCCAAACCTTTGGTCAACCGGCATGCTAAAACCTACCTGTTGGCAAACTCTACCCATACATCCTGAGTTAGCAGGACCGTAAGAAACTATTTAGAAGCTCAGGGTCCATGGGTGTTGCAAGCATGCAGATGTTTACATAAAACCTCTTTTCATTACCTAACCCTCATAGAACCTGGTATCTAGGTGTATCGCATGCTTACTAACTTCTTCCCAGAATTATCTTCCTGGGGAGCAAGAGAGAGGCATTATATAGCAGCTGCCAATCAAAAGGATATCTTAAATACAGAATTGAAGGACAAAGTATCTGATCCAAAAAAGGCCAAAGTACAGTGACGCTGATATATATTTAGACAGATAACAACACACATTGCTCTGATGGGAGTATAATGAGGAACTGATTAGAATACAGTAAGATGAAAACAAAATGTGATTTGTGGTGGCACAGAAGGAAATGTCTTTGGGGAGAGTTTCAGAAGCCTTTCAGTATGAGGACCTTTTGAAGGAGGAGTTTCTGAAAGAAGTGTTCAAGTGGAATTAATAAGCAACAAGGGGCATTAAGAAAGTTATCAAGAAAATCTTAAAATGACCTGCTGTTTATGCCGTTGTTCATGGGATATGATTAGAAGTTATGGGAGACGGAATGGTGGCCCTCTCAGAATAAGGATCAGCAGCAGCTTTTCACCTATATATGATGTTGCTTCAGAAATATACAATTGCAAGCTTATTCCTTGAAATGTTTGGGGCTCCTCATTTTCATGGGCTTTCTCACTGACTGCCTGCCTATTACTTCCTTGTTCCTTAACTATTGTGTTTCCTATGTATTGCATTACTCAGTAATTCAGGAGAGATATGAGACTTATTGAAGCAAAAAGAAGCGGAAAAGGTAATTCAAATACATGTGATGGGATGTGCAGTTTTAACCCATACTTACTGCTAGCAGAAATCTTACTGGATTCCAGCTTCATCTGTGAGTTTCATGAAAATTCATTAAAGTATAGATAGTTATAGCTAGAGGATATTTATGGACTAGACATGTTATGATGTTGCACAATGTTACATGGTTCTTAACCTCTGTGCTCCAAAACAGATTTCTGGTATACCATGTCAGTGTTCTTTCTATTTTGCTTCAACCCTGACTAAGCCTGCAAAATCAAGAATTAACGGGGTCTGTTTTTTCCCGATTTCAATGTATCTGGTTATATTTGATTTGCTTGTTTGTTTTGTTGATTAGGTTCCACTTACAACAGGTGAGGTCATATGGTATTTGTCTTTCACCACCTGGCTTATTCTGGAGGGGAGGTGGGAGGGGATGAGGGGTAAAGGGGGGATGGCTTTTCAGGAACATGTATAAAAGACACACGGACAGAGCCAAGGGGGGATGGGATTGAGTGTGGGAGGTGGGGATGGCTGGGGTGGGAGGGGAGGGGGAAGGAGACAACTGTACTTAAACAACAATAAAAAATAAACTTAAAAAAAAAAAAAAAGAACAGGGTTTTCTTCCTTCAGTGGAAACAGGGTCACAAGCCACCAGGTGGCAGTGGTTGTTAAAAGTGGATACAAGTCAATAACATCCTGTACTCTTTGTTCCTGTTTTCATTCTGACCATATTTGAAGACTTGTACATTTTCAAAATGTTCATCTAAAACACCCAGCCAAATCTCTTTTCTATGGAAATGTCATTTTCTCAATTTCCCCTTTTGAAAGGGAATTTTGAATTATATTTCTCCCTTCTAATTCTATATTGTCAATATTCAATTAATCTTTACTTATAAAACACACTGCTGATATCATATGAATCTTCTCAAATGCTACCAGTGGCGCCTTCATTACTGAGCAGGATCCAAGCACTTCAGGCTAATAATCAGAACTCTAACACCCCTGCTGACGCATCTTTACATAACCACAGAGTCATTGGTGTTGTCCTTTGAAGGTGCTTCATAAAATTTGCTCTTTGATTGATATCTGCATGAAATTATAAATGCACAAGTTGATGTAAATGAAAATATAAGGGGTATTTTCCTTCATCATTTATTACTGCTGGATCTCTCGACAAATAATATGCCAGAATCAAGTAAGTCACTGAAAGTCTATAGGCCCTGAAGTGTAAAGATTACTCAAGTTTCCAGTATCACCTCAGAATTTAATCACATACCTATGGCATAAGGCTATACATCCTCCTGTGACAAGAACCAGCCTTTTTTTCTATTGAATATACTACTTTAGTTCATTTATACCTATGAAGCAAACTCACCAACTGATTTAATATCTCGCTGACAGTAATAGCAATAATGATTTCATCTTGCATGCAAAGAATAATTTAAAATGTACCCCAATTCATGAGGTAGGGAATTCCCTGAGCACAGGGCCTGGGTTCAGATGCTAAGCAACCAAACAGAGTGATAGATGTATCTTGTATCTTTGGTTCATATTTATCATTCTCAAACCTGGCTGCACAGGTAAATCACCCAGGAACTTTGAGGACAAATACAATGACAAAATACCACAGAGACCAGTTGAATCTGAAACCCTAGAAGTGGGGCCCTGGCATCCAGACACAGTTCCATCTCTGCTGGGGATTCTCATACACAATGAAGGAAAAATCACTGGCGGTGATGGCCTCTAAAATAGTTCCAGCTCTGCTATTTTAAGGATTTTATTACAACAAACCTAGTGCTCTTTACGCAACTTTTTTGCACATTTTGCTTCTTAGGAAACCAAGTTTCTTACATTAAAATAAAGGAAAAAAACAGAAATAATCATCCTAATTTTTGCCTTCCAGCCTGCTAAAGTTTCACAAGAGAAAACCTTTCTCTTCATTCTTAAGGTAGAAAGCGGCTTTATATCTCCCACTGCTGCATGCGTCCCTGGTGGCTGCCCATGTGTCCAGAATTGTCTCTCATGAAACACGTTCCTCCTACTGTGCAAAGTGAAGAATAGAAAGGTGGGAGGAAGAGCATCTCTCTGGCTTATAATGGAAAAGCAGGACAGCTTTTCTGGAACATAGTTATGGGCACTCCATAACAGTCCATTCCATTTAATAATTTATCCTACATCAAGTGTCAGAAACTGTGAGGAGTATTGGAGAAACGTAGATCCAACCATGGCTCAAACACAGTTTCTTATTCCCTTCACATTACATCCTAATGAGAAACATTTTTATAAATGTTTTGAAGGGAAAGATCTAAGTGATAACAGAGAATATCCGGCTGGAGGGGTCCGGGAAAGGTATTGGAGTATGGGCAGGGACCACCCCTGTGACGAAATGACTTTGATGTATTGTTCAATGAGCTAATGTGACCAGATCTAGAATGAAGCCCCCACTCTGTTCCATATTTTCTCTCAAATCAAAGGCAATTTTTTTTCTCTGTTCAAAAAAAGGAAATTAGGCAACCAGATGGGCATTTGCAGAACTGGTTTGCTATTTATACTTTGCAATGTATTGAGAAATACTGAAACCACTACAGAAAGCAAAGCACAACATTTTGCAAAAGCAAAGTCTCTTGAGGAAATTTCTCAGGAAGTGCTGGGAGCCATCTTGAACAATGTTTGGTTAATAGGATTAGATGTGCTTTTCTAGTTAGCCTTATCAAATCATTTGTGTGAGAAGGCACAGAATAAGGAAAGATATTTATCTGTAGTTAATCACCTTCTGCCTCATGGGGAAAACCTGTCTGACATGTTCATCTGTGAATTGGTCAAATTTCTCTCCTTCAATACATGGAAAATGAGATCTCAGGCACTATTTCTTGGTTTGGATTTTCAGTTTGATGTTGTCTATTGTGAAGGTGGCTTCTGAGATTTAGTCTGAGCTAAGAACTTCAGTAGCTGTTCTAGACCAAATTAAAACAGTAAGAGTGAACTCATCAACACAGAATTAGTTGCAATGCCATCCCTAAAAGATGACCTGAAGTAGAGATTACTAGCTCACTTCCTACTCACACCCTTTGGGCAACCACTGGGAAGAATTTCACTGGGTGTGATATTGTGGTTAGGAGCTCTGGGCCCACAGCAATTTGGTAGAAACTACGTGGGTTTTAAACTGAACCCACTAGCTCAAATACAAGCTTTTTCAAGTACTAGCCTTGTGACCTTAAGCAATTCACAGTTCAAGGCTACATTGGCCTCATCTATAAAATGGAGACAATGATCTTACCTACATTTGTGAGTTAATAAAGCATCGTATGATCTGGTTTAAGATTACTGTAAATTATAACACACTTTATAAAGTACAGCTACCTTTCTGAATAAAGCACTTAAGAGTGTTAATTCATGGGTCTGGTGGCAGTAGCTCTCAAGATTTACTCTATTAGAAAAATCTCAGTGCTTTCAGAAGTCCTAAAAGCCAGGCTCCATGTCATACCAGTTAAATCCAAATTTCTAGGAGTAAGGACCGGATGTCAGTATTCCTAAATGCTTTCCAGTTGGTTTCAAGGTGCAGCGAAGTTTGAGGACCAGTCCTGGTCTGAAAAAGCAGCAAAAATGGAGACAGACTGTGGAGTGGTAATTAGATGGGCTGTCAGGACTGGATTCAGGATCCCTGCACCTCACTAGCTTTGTTACTTTGATAAGTCCCAACACTTCTCACAGACTTGTATTCGTGACTTACAAAACTGAGTTATTTATAATTTCCCAGACTAGTCCTCAAATTCTGAGGAAGATCTAGGAGATCATCTTTTTGTGGTTTTGGAAACACTCTGTAGGCTGCAACATACAATTTGAATGTGAAGTGGTATTTATAGAATATCATATGGTAACAAGGCAGATTTTCAGAATCTCTAATCCCTCATTTCATTCAACCAACATTGGGAAACTTGTAAGCTTCATGAAGTGCGGTTGGCACACTGTTCCCAACACCATTTTTGGCCATTTATCCTCTCTTCATTCTTTCTGACTTGATTTCCAGTGTTTTTGTGATACTCACTAACTGTCTGTGGTAACCACCTTGCTCTGCTTTCAACATATTTAGGTTGTTGAAAGGAATAAGGTGACTTGGGCAGCCAAGTCTACATTTTGAACCAGGATTTAGAAACTGAAAATTATAGCATTTTTATTAAGGATTTCAAAGACCCAAGTACTGCTGTTTCTGGAAATGGTATTGTTATTACTATAATACTTTTTTTTTCTTTCTCTCCCTTTTTTTTTTAACCTGACTGGAGCCTAAACTTTTATACCACCTTATCATCTGCTTTCTCTGTCTTAGATGATTCTTCTTCTTCTTCTTCTTCTTCTTCATGCATTTCTGGGAGATTTTTTTCTTTTTTTAAGTATATTTTATTGATTACGCTATTACAGTCATCCCATTTTTTCTCCTATTTGTCCCCCTCTACCCTGCACCCTGCTCCCACCAGCATTCTACCACTTCCTTAATTCATGTCCATGGGTCGTACCTATAAGTTCTTTGGCTTCTCCATTTCCCATACTATTCTTAACCTCCCCCTATCTATTTTGTACCTACTATTTATGCTCTTATTCCATGTACCTTTCCCCCATTCTCCTCTCTCCCCCACCCTGCTGATAACCCTCCCTGTGATCTCCATTTCTGTGATTCTGTTCCTGTTCCAGTTGTTTGCTTAGTGGTTTTTTGTTGTTGTTGTTGTTTTTTAGGTTTGGTTGTTGATAGTTGTGAGTTTGTTGTCCTTTCACTGTTCATTGGATTCTTCTGAAATTGCCTTACTATTTTGATTTGAATCTTCCATGCTTTTTAATGCTTATTACCTCTGTTCAACCTTTTCACCCAGAGACTAATTACTATATTTCTCACTTTGACTGAGGTTCTAGCTTCTATTTCTGACAACTATTTTTCTGGCTGGTTGGTTTTGGACCCAAACTACCTTTAAACTATGATTAGGAGAGAGATAATATTCGTCAGGATTGTCTTGAGACTTCTCTAACATACTGCATTATTTCTGCTCTGATATTGCAGAACCATTAGCATCTCCTATCTTTGCTCATTTATCTACTAAAATACTTGATGATCTACTCTTGGATGATAACAATAGTATGAATTTTTATAATAAACTCTTGTATATATCAAAGGTGTGACTGTCTGAAAGTGAAAAGTCAGATATGATAGGAACCAAAATAAACAACATGAGGGTTTATAAACTCTGTATCTTTTTGGAGATGGCTCCTTACCTGCACACTCTCTCCTGTCTCTTAAATATTTTCTTCTATTCACTTCCTAAATCATTTGTTTCTCCTCAACTCTTCTCCCAATATGAGATAAACTGAGAGCAAACGAGCAATGTTTACTGCCTTGGAAATAGTATAATAATGTCCATGCTATTTAAACAAAAACTGAAATTAAATCTATAATATTTAGTTATAATTTTAATGGAAACATCAAAATATTTGTAAAGAAAACTAGAAATATTTACTAAAGAGCCTAAACTAAATCTTCAATTAAATGGAGAAACACAGATTCTTAACTCTATTACATAAGACTAAAATTGAAAAAAAAATAAAATTCTGCCAAACTTAATTTGTATATTTAATGTAATTTCAACAAAAATTATAAGTTAATTTTGAATTATTATAACTTAAATAGCCTAAATTTCATCTGAGTGAATAAACAAGTAATGATAGCCAATGCTATTGTTTTTAAAAAAAAGAAGCGTAATAATGAGGAACTCATTTTGCTTGATCATAAAAATGTAATGATAAATAATTTAAGAGTGTTAGTGAACTATTGAACCAATAAATCAGACCAGAACACAGTGAACACCCCATTGACAAATATTTGCCTGTGGAGCATTTAGTATATGGAGACTGATAGCATGAATGAACAATAATGCTTGGTTAACAAGGGGATGTCCAACAAAAAACAAAATCCCCACTTTATGCCCAACAAACAAAAAATTTCCAGGTGGATTAGGAGTTAAGGTAAATAATAAAACCCTATGAATACCAGGTGAAAAAAAGAATATCAATAATTAACTGAGCTAAAAATAAAAAAACATTCTAAGGATAAAAGCAATAAAAGAAATCACATCCAGAAGAACTATCAATAAACTTGACATAGAAATTAAAACTTCTGTGACATATATCAATTTAAAGACAAAGGACATGTTGGGAAAATATTTGAAACATTCATGATAAATTATAGGAGCCATTAATGTATAATTTGCTTATATAACATGATCAACTGAAAAAAAATTAAACCAGATTAAAAATAGTCAAAATCACGCAGCAATCAATTATTTTTTCATAATGTTTTATTGTTTATGTTGTTACCATTGTCCCAATTTTTCCCTTTTGTCCACCTCCACCAAGTCCACCCTTTCACTTCCATAGTCAATCCCCACCCCATTGTCCATGTCCCTGGGCCCTTCATATGTGTTCTTTGACTAATCCCTTCACCTTCTTTCAAACAGTCTCCACTTCTCTACTGTCCTCCTACCACTGTCAGTCTGTTCCATGATTCTATGCCTCTGGTTCTCTTTGGCTCATTAGTTTATTTTGTTCATTAGATTTCTTCTATAAGTGAAATCATATGGTATTTGTCTTTCACTGACTGGCTTATTTCACTTAGCATAATCGTCTCCAGTTCCAGGAAAAAGTAACACTTGACTCAAATGATGAGAAAGAGGCAGCCATGGAAAGATCTGGAGAAAGGAAGTTTCCAGCATAGGTAACATAATGTGGGAGGGCCTAAGACAGCAAAGAGCTTAATGAGATACCTAGTGCATTAGAGTTCTCCAGAGAAACAGCAAATAGGATAAATGTACACACACATACAGAACAAGAAGTTGGCTCATATAATTTGAAGGCTGAGAAGTCCCAAAATGTGTAGTCAACAACTGGAGATACAGGAGAGTCAAATAGTAATGTCATCCACAAACATCCTTACAGACATACTGAGAATAATAATATTTGACCAAATATCAGGGCTCCCTGTGGCCCAGTCAGGCTGACACATGGAACATTTTACCCTTTGAATTTGGAGTGTGGTGAGCAAGTGGGAGAGTGGTGTGAGATGAGACTGGAAAAGAATGCTGGGATCAGATCATTCAGGTCTGTGTAAACAACAGCGCAGAATAGCATAGGATAGATCATAAATAATATGGAATCTGTGCATCCTATTGAAAGGCACTCAGAGAAGCAGAACTGAAACTGGCCAATTGCTTAGAATAAGTAGGATTCGTATGGACAAAGAGGTGGGGAAGAGCATAGCTTCAACTAGAACAAGATCATGATGTGAAACAGGTTTATCTTATGACTGTCTGATATAAAAGGCTTTAGTTCCTTCAGTTATTCCATTTATCTGCTACTAACTTTTGATAAAAACACTTTTATTTTAAGTAACATTTTAGGGAAGTTCAGGCATAAACTCATTTTTAGAATACTAGTTTTTTCTTTATCATACTACCTTATGGCATTGGTATGAGGAACTCAGAAACAGTTTCAGAAAATTGACACACCATATAAATCATAAGTATCAAAAGCTGTTCACACTTGGTACAGGTTATTAAAATTAAGCATCAAAAGTTTAACAATGAAAGGCAAATGGAAAGTACTGTCCCATCTAACTGGCCATGTGAAGCTAGTGATGAGTGCAGCTGCACTGATCATAAGAAAAATAAAATACAGTGAAGAGTAAATAAAAATCTGAAACCTCAGCCATACAGCATAAATAAACAAAAAATTCTGATAGATATCAATGTTTGGTCGATTTAATTTTATTGCAGCAAAAGTTCTCTTTTCCCTGTGAGCAGATTGCAACATAAGTTGATATTTATGACATCTTATAACTATTCATAGTTCAGTGTTAAGGAGACATCTAAAAAATGCTTTTCATTTATTTATTTTGAGATCAGTAAAGTTAAATAACCTGCAGAAGAAAGACACCAGGCTCTCTGTCATGCCTTTCTTATGTTTTACTTTTTTGCTTTCTCTTCACATGCTAAAGTTCAACTGACTGAGAAAAAAAAAAAAAAGTTTGCAAACTTTAAAATCCATTCTTTCCTGTTCAACCCACACAGCATGACTCACATTCAGTCGATCCAGCTCTTTTACCTCCTTTTCTTCTTAACATCTGAACTGCCCAACTTGCAGAAATCCAGGTCTGGAGCAGCTCAGCTGTTGCTTTCTCTCTCTCTCTCTCTCTCTCTCTCTCTCTCTCTCTCTCTCTCTCTCTCTCTCAGTCTGCTATTGGAAGGTGCTCTGAGTGATATGAATTCAGAATCTTCAACCTCTGTTGGTCTCCTGATGCTATAAATAAGCTAGAACTTTCCTCATCAGCCTTTTTTCTCTCTCATTCCTTCACTATTTCCCTCAAGACTCTTGCTCTGCCTTACACACAGTACACACTTCCAATGCATCCTTGCCTTTGTCACAGAAAACAGAGTTTCCTCAATTCTTAATTTCCCTCTACTCACTATGTTCATAACACTCACTAAATTAACCCCGAAGCCCCTTGTCTTTGTCACAATCCACACTTCAGGGTAGAAGGGGTTTCCTGTCTCATCTAAACTGCTTTACCCACCTTGACCCTGGTGCCTGTTGCCTGCCTGCCTAGCTATTGTCTTAAGCAGACACACTTCCCTGGTTATCCCCTTTCTCTCCCTGTCATTTTCAACCACTTCCCTGAACCTATTTAAATCCTTTATATCCCCCCCAAAAAAAAAAAAAGGAAAAGAAAAAGAAAAAGCCTGAACAACAACAACCCAAATCAAAACATATACCTTCCTTCATATTAACCAATAATATCTCTCCTCTTCACAGCCATGCTTCTTGGAAAAGACACACTGAATATCTCCACAGCCGCTGTTTCCAGCCCTCATGCTTACTCTATTTGCTGTTGCCTGGGACTTTCCCTATAATTTCACCAAAATTGCTCTTGCCAGGGTCATTAATGTTATCTCATCGACAAGTCCTAAGCCTTACTTGTTTAAATCACTTTTCAGTCATGGATACTGTTGCCCCCTTTCCCTTGCTGGTACTTCTTTCCCCCTGAATTTGAGATAACAGTGCTCCGTGGCTTTCCTTCTAACCACTCTAGAGATCCACTTCAACATCTTTATAGGCTCCTGTTCTTCCTTTAAATTTAAAATGTTCAAATGTCATGCATTTCCGCTGCTAGCCCCATCTCTTCACATTTTATGGAATCTTTGGATGACTATCTTCTGCCACGTAATTTGCCTGCAGCTTCCAATTATTGTCTGCAATGCTGATTTCCATCTTCAAAGTTCCAGAAACAACTAGGGTGATCAAATAATTTCACGTCCTGATATGGACTCTTTTGGGAGAAAAGGGGGTCACTATTTGTAACTTCACTGTCATAACAGGTGTAGATTGGAATCCCCCTTGGCAAACCAAGGCGTATGATCACTCTACTTAAGATCAACTGACATTCTTAAAAAGCTACACATACAGATATCCTATGACTCAACAATGCTACTTCCAGATATATATACCCAAGAGAACTGAAAACATATACTTACATAAAAACTTGTACACAAATGGTCATAGCAGCATTTTTCGTAGTAGTCAAAAAGTGGAAACAGCCTAAATGTGCATCAGCTGATGAATGGATAAACAAAAATATGTTATATCCAGGCAATGGGATATTAGTCAGCCATAAAAACTAATGAAATACTGATATATGCTATAATATAGATAAACTTTGAAAACACTATGCTAAGTAAAAGAATCCAGACACAAAACCTACATAATATGACTCCATTTATATTAACTGTGCACAGTAATGAAATTCATAGAGACAGAAAGTATATTAGTTGTTGTCTGGGGCCCTGAGTAAGAAAGAATGGGGAATAACTCTTAGTGGGTATGTGGTTCCCTAGTGGAACAAACAAAATGTTCTGGAATTAGGTAGTTGCAATGCCTACACAATTTTGTGAATATACTAAAATCTACTGAATTGTATGCTTCAAAAGAGTCCATTTTATTGTATGTGCACTCTATTTCAATTAAAAAAGAAAAAACCTTGAAATAGTCCCCTCTACCTTAGTGTCTTATATCCAGTTACCAAATTAAATTCTCATTTCTTTTAAATTCCCATCATCATTTACTTTCTCCTATCCCTGAATTCCATCAAAGAGCTCTTTTAATTTTACCTTCTTCATGTCTTATATCTCTTCTTTCCACAGACATCATCTCATTTTAGGCCCATATCTTTCAGTCCTTCAGCACATTCATATTCATTAACTCAGTAAAATTTATCAAATGCCTGTTATATGACAGGCTGTTCTAGGCACATGTGATACATAACAACAAAATGTACTCAGATCTGCTCTTGAAGAGCCTAAATCCTAGTAGGCAGAGCATGATTCACATATACAATATAATAAATAAGTACATTATTATATGGTAAATTGAAAGGTGGTACATGCTACAGAATAAAACAGGGTATGGGGAAATATGAATGCTGGTGGGGTAAAGTGTTGCTATTTAAAGTAGGGTGCTCAAGGCAGGCCTTATTAAAAATATTCCCATTTAGGCAAAGACTTAAGTGAGGTGAAGGTATATGTAGAGAAATAAATGGGGATATCTACAGGAAGAAATATTCTTAGAAGAAACAATCAATACAAAAATCCCTAAGAGGAAGTGTGTCTGGAGAATGTGAGACCTGACCAAGGAGGAGGCCAGAATGGTGGAAGCAGAGTGAGTTAAGAAGAGAAAGAAGGTGAGGACACAGAGGTGATGGAGAGCACAGATTAGGTAGTACCTTTTAGATGCATTAAGTACATTTGCAGTTACTCAGGGTTTTGAGCAGAGTGGTAAGTTTCAAGGGAATTGTTTTAGTGCTGAATACAGATATTTAAGAGGATAAGAGTAAAAGCCAAGAGATCTGTTGCGAGGTCTCTGAAGTAGACAACAGCTCTGATTAGGTGGTAGGGAGTGAAGGTGGCTGGCAGTAATAGATTCTAGCCACATCATAATAGTAGAGCTATATACAGGATGTGCTTGTGGATTGGATGTGGTTGGATGTGGGGTGTGAAAGACAGAGAGAAACCAGGAGATCTGCAGCACTTTGGCTTAAGCAACTGGAATGATGGAGATGCTATCACTTGAGATGGAGAAGGCTGCCAATGGAGCAGATTTTCTGAGGTAAGATCAGGAGTTTAACTTTGATCATGTTAAGTTTGAGGTGTTTATTAGATGGCCTAGTGGAGGTCTTCAGAAGGCAGCTGCATATGTGAGGCATAAGAGTGGAGGAATGGGCTGAGATTTATATAGATGAATGAAGTGATATAAGTATACAGAGAAAAGATAACAGGATCAAGGGTAGCACCCAGGACATGGTAACATAGAAAGTTGGGGAAAAGAGATGGAATCAGAAAAAGGGATCATCATACACTTTGCCTCCTCACACAACCAAAAGAAGGACAGCAAATTTAAAAACAAAAAATAACCAGAACTGCCAGAAAACCAAACCATATGGAAGTCTGACAACCAAGGAGTTAAAGAAGAAACATTCAGGCAGACCAGTAGGAGGGGCAGAGATGGGCAGTCCTGGTGGAGAGAACTAGTGGCAAGGCAGAGGCTGGCAGAGTGGGTGGTCTCACATTTGCATGCAGATAAACCAGGAAGAACAATGGGGCAAGGGAGGGGAGGGTTGGACAGACTGTGCAACTCAGGGTTCCAGTGCAGAGAAATAAAGCCTCAAAACCTCTGACTGAAAAAACCTTCAGGGGTTGAGGTGGCAAGAGAAACTCCAAGCCTCACAGGAGAGTTCGCTGGAGAGACCCACAGGGTCCTGGAATATATACCAACCCACCCACCTTGGAATCAGAACCAGAAGGGCCCAATTTGCTTGTGGTTATTAGAAGTGACTAAATCTGGTGGAGAGCTGAGCAAGTGACATTGTTCCTTCTAGGACCCCTCCCCCACACACAGCATCACAATGTAGTGATATAGTTTCCTCCACCCTGGTGAATATCTAAGGCTCTGCCCCTTACTAGTCAGGTGTGCTGAAACAAAATAAATAAATAAATAAATAAATAAATAA
>PVKU01015467.1:0-18239 GCA_004027475.1 Anoura caudifer | reverse complement strand
AACTGCCAGAAAATCAAACTGTATGGAAGTCCAACAACCAAGAACTTAAAGAAAAGAAACATTCATCCATACTGCTAGGAGAGGCAGAGATGGGCAGCCAGGGTGGAGAGGACTTGTGGCAAGGGAGCAGATGCTGGAACTGGCAGTCCCACATTTAGGTGTGGATAAACCGGGAGGAGCAACTGGGGAGTGAGGCAGACCATGCAACCCAGGGTTCCAGAGTGGGGAAATAAAGCCTCAAAACCTCTGACTGTAAACACCTGTGGGGGTTGCAGCAGCAGGAGAAACTCCCAGCCTCACAGGAGAGTTCTTTGGAGAGACCCACAATGTCCTAGAATGTACCCAAACTGACTCACCCAAAAATCAGCACCAGAAAGGCCCAATTTGCTTGTGGGTAGTGGGGTAAGTGACTGAAAACCAACTGAGAGCCGAGTAAGTGGCACTGTTCCTTCTTGGACCCCTCTCCCACACACAGGGCCACAATGCTGCATTGTGGGTTGTCCTACTCTGATGATTTCCTGAGGCTCCAGCACTTACCATGTAAGTGTAAAATATGGCCCAAATGAAAGAACAGATTAAAGCTCCAAAAATAGAACTAAGCCATGGAGAGATAGCCAACTGATCAGATGCAGAGTTCAACACGCTGGTATTCAGGATGCTCACAGAATTGGTTGAATATGATCACAAAATAGAGGAAGAAGTGAAGGCTTTGTAAAAGTGAAATAAAGGAAAATGTACAGGAAACCAACAGTGATGGGAAGGAAACCAAGACTCAGATCAATGACTTGGTCCAGAAGGAAGAAATAAACATTCAACCAGAAAAGAATGAAGAAACAAGAATTCAAAAAATTTAGGAGTGGTTGAGAAACTTCTGGGACAACTTTAAACGTTCCAACATCCAAATCATAGGGATGTCAGAAGGAGAAGAGGAAGAGCAAGAAATTGAAAACTTATTTGAAAAAATAATGGAGAATTTCACCAATTTGGGAAAGGAAATAGACTTCCAGGAAGTCCAGGAAGCTCAGAGTCCCAAAAAAGTTGGATCCAAGGAAGCACACACCAAGGCACATCATAATTACGTTACCCAAGATTAAAGATAAGGAGAGAGTCCTAAAAGCAGCAAGAGAAAAGGAGACAGTTACCTATAAAGGAGATCCCATAAGACTATCAACTGATTTCTCAAAAGAAACCTTGCAGGCAAGAAGGGATTGGAAAGAAATATTCAAAGTCACGAAAAGCAAGAACCTACATCCAAGATTGCTCTCTCCAGCAAAGCTGTCATTTAGAATGGAAGGGCAGATAAAGTGCTTCCCAGATAAGGTCAAGTTAAAGGAGTTCATCATCACCAAGCCCTTATTATATGAAATGTCAAAAGGACTTATCTAAGGAAAAGAAGATCAAAAATATGAACAGTAAAATGACAACAAACTCACAACTGTCAACAACTGAACCTAAAAAAAAACAACCAAAAACAAAAGCAAACTAAGCAAACAGCTAGAACAGGAACAGAATCACAGAAATGGAGATCACATGGAGGGTTATCAGCATGTGGGGGGGCGTAGAGAATGGGGTAAAATGTACAGGGAATAAGAAGCATAAATGGTAGGTACAAAATAGACAAGGGGAGGTTAAGAATAATACAGGAAATGTAGAAGCCGAAGAACTTATATGTATGACCCATGGACATGAACTAAAGGTGGGGGAATGCTGGTGGAAGGGGGTGTTCAGGGTGGAGGGGAATAAAAGTTAGAAAAATAAATGGGACAATGTAATGGCATAATCAGTAAAATATATTTAAAAAATAAAAAGAATAAAAAATTATCATATTGAGATAGTCATTATAATTACATTTTATCATGTGTTAGTACCTGTAAATATATCATTTGCATAGCAACCCACAGAGAGAATATCTAAAATTAATTTTTACTTAAATATGAAAAACAGATTTGGAGTTTGTACTATTTGGATGGAGTTTATGTCACAATTTGGACTTTCCTGTTTTCAACTTACAGAAATGACGTAGGTGGCAACCTTTGCCTTGCAACCCTTCCAAACTTTGCAACATTCGGGGAGTCAGGCGCCTACATTTTTATTGTCTCCTTGACACTGACTGTTAGGTGGGCTCGAGAACCAAAATCCCCCTTCTCTGTGCTTCCCTTTATTCTCTACATGCATGGAAAGAAGGATCACAGTGTCTTTCCTGAGTGTGTGGCAGAGAAAGGAGGGGATGTTTGTTTCATGTTTCAGCTTAAGGACAAACATTATTTCTCCCTTTGGCAGTTGCCAGCTAAAAGAGCTTTTCTAGAGAGGCAGCTCTTCTGTGTGGTGCATTGCCACGCTGTGCAGTGATGAGGGCCCCTTTGTGTCTTGTCCTCTGCCAAGGTTAGGCACCTTCGGCTATTATTCAAGGCGAACCTGGGCTCCCACCTTGCCCTGCTGGAACTCCTCCACTGGTGGCTCACATCAGAGAAGCAGGACATTCTCTTCCCATACTCCACACTCACTGCCTGCAGCCAAGGTTCCGCAATGCCAGCTGCCAGGCTGCTGACAGACACACAGCTGGCTCCTTCAAAGTAACTTTCTTTTGTTGAAAAAGATCTTCATCTATAAGCTTAAAAAAAAAAGCTTGTAAAGAAGAACAAAATACAGAGGCAAGGGAATTATAATTATGTATGATTCTTCCCAAGACAAGATTTTGCCCATAAACTAAAAGGAAAAGAATTAAATTGCTACAGTATCTTTTAAAATTTATTTATTTGACTTTTGTGGGTTTTTTTTTTTTTGGTAGTTACTTAGTATCTTTATCTTCTGAAAAAAATGGGAAAGGTGTTTTGTAAGGAAAAAGAAAAGTATGGACTATATATTAAAAAACAAAACAAAGCCAAAAAGACAAACCAGAACGTGAGGCTGCCTTGAGTTACCAGACTTTTGGCAGGTTTTGTAGCCTGTCCTGGGTGAAGGCCTGGGCTTCGGAGAAAGCAGGCGGGATGGTGTTCCTTCTCTTTGCACAGGTTGTGGCTGCCACTTACAGCTCAGCCATGCTAGCTGTGTGACATTAAGTGACTCCAGTTTCCAAACATCAGTTTCCTCAGCTCTAGGATGGGGCTAGTAATAGCATCTTCCTCATGCGATGGTTGGTGGGAAGACTGAATGAGGCACTGTGGATGGAATGTTTAGCTCTGTGACTGTCACACAGTAAATGCCCAGAAAGGCCCAGACTTAGTTCTCTTTCTCTCTCTGCTTGGGTCTCCCCTTTTCCAAAATGAGTCCTTTTCCCCCCAATGAATCTTTAGGCTAGAGCCTGTCAATGATGATGACAGTGATGATGGTGATGATGGTGTATTGGACCACTTCTTCAATAATGACAGACATGCATATGGGGATTTTACAAGAGCTCCAAGTAGGCAGGTGTATCACAGTCAGGTGCTACACCTGCCTACTTGGTGTACCTATTGATGGAGCACCTATTGATGGAAGGAGAGGCTGAGTACCTCAGTCTCTCCTTCCATCAATGCCATGCAGGAGATATGATTATTACCCCCATTTTAGAGATAAGAAAAATAAGTATTGGTAAGTTACATCACATAGTTAGAAAGGACAGAACTGCCAAGTCATATAACTCTACAAGGAAGAGAAGTAACTCTGTTCTCCCTTTCTTCACCTGTCCTGCAGAACTTCACGCCAGGCCTGCAATTGTTCTGGATGACTTGGATCCAGAATCACCTCGTGACATCTGGTTTATCCAATGGGGTTGAGAATGAAACTGGAAAAAATGAGTGACACAAAGCATTTCTCAGGAGTTTTTGCCAAGCTGTTGGTCAGTACTGATCTTTGTGTATGCTAACTTACCACTTGAAGCTAAAGGCCTCAGATTCTTTAATTTAGATTTTTAGATTTTTGCTCTCTAGGTTTAATAGGGGGTCATTGACTCTCTCTTTGTGTGTGTGTGTGTGTGTGTGTGTGTGTGTGTTTGGATTCTTAAAATACTCAGGCAGATGTTTTAGAAATGTTTGGCAGGTTTTTGGAGATTTGAAATTTCTATGACAGTGTGGTTAAAACCATTTCTTTTCTTTTTTTTTTAAAGATTTTATTTATTTGGTTTTAGACAGAGAGGAAGGGAAGGAGAGAGGGAGAGAAACATCAATGTGTAGTTGCCTCTCACACATCTCCCATCGGGGACCTGGCCTGCAACCTAGGCATGTGCCCAGATGGGGAATTGAACCGGCGACCCTTTGGTTCTCAGGCCAGCGTTCAATCCACTGAGCCACACCAGCCAGGGCTCTGGTTAAAATCATTTCAATTCTGTTCAACCCCACCGTTTGTCATATAAATATCAGTAAGACAGAAACTTCTGAAAGAGGTCTGTTTTTGTTTGTTTTGCTTTGTTTTTAAGTAAAGAAATAAATGTTTGTGAAGCTCTGGCTTTGGGCTGAGTCTGTAATATCTGTCACATAATTTGTGCCATTTAATTTCTAAGACACATATGCATCACTGAAATGTATGTTTCTAATAGGGCTAGGACTGCGTGTTACTCATCTTTGAGTCCTCAATGCCTTTTCCAGGCCTAGCATGTGATGGCACTCCATTAATACGATGAACACTTGAATGAATGTTTCCTTTTTACATGTTAGAAATTTGATGTGAGGATGATGTATCCAATGGTAGAGAGCATCTCCATTATTCAGTCAATCAATCAGTAATCAACAGAAGACAGATTTTTCACAGGCAGTGGAGTCTCCACGATGTCTATACAGGTGGAATTTGGAGGAGGCATTCTTGTTGGAAGGGTGAGCTTTAGGACAGGTCTTAAAACTCTGGAACATAACAGGCACAGGAGTCTTGCTTTTATTGTGTTTATTTGGAGTGGCTTTGTAGGTACTAATGGAGATAATGAAGAACGATGATAAGCCCCCTTTTAAACCACTTTTTGGTACCGTGATTATACACAAGCTTTTGGAGAGGTGCTCTAAGGGACAGATGGAATTGACATGGAAATGTACTTAATTCAGCTCCTTTTCCCACCCTATGGGAGTCAGCAGCAAGATTACAGCAGAGAGGCCGCAGAAGGAGTGAGCTGTCCCCTGCTCTTTGACTCAGTTGCAATAGGCAGTTAAGCTTTCTCTGGCAAAGGAATAAAAGGTTCTGATTATGGTAGCACAATGATTGACTGCAAGCTGCTGATCCTTGGAGGCAAGGACTTCTGACCTAAAAGTTGAAAGGGTTATTGATGATAAAACTAGCTATAATCCTTTATTCTTAAGGACTTTTCAGACAAAGTCTCATTTAATCCTATCAAGTAGGCCCTATCTTTAACTCCACAATATGCACAAGGAAATTGAGGCTTATACAGGTTACATCACTTGCCTGGAGTCACAAGTAATCATCATGCAGGCATGATCATCATGAAGTAACCATTCTGGGACCCTGAGCCTATTTGGCTCTTGAACTGCGCTGTGAGACTGGTCAGCATTTGGACAGCCATGCAAAGGACCAGTATCCTAACATAGGGGTTCCCAACCCCCAGGCCACAGAGAGCAGGAGACGAGTGGCAGGTGACCGAGCAAAGCTTCACCTCTATTTATAGCTGCTCCTCATCACTTACCACCTGAGTCCCACCTCCGGTCACAACACCAGTGGCAATAGATTCTCATAGGTGCAGGAACCCTGCTGTGAACTGTACACGTGAGTTATCTAGGTTGCAGGCTCCTTATGAGAATCTAATACCTGCTGATCTGAGGTGGAGCTGAGGTGGTGGTGCTAGTGCTGGGGAGCAGCCGCAAATACAGATTATCATTAGCAGAGAGGTGTGACCAGAGACCACAATAAATCAATGGCTTACAGGCTCATATCAAAACCCTACTAGTGAGTGGCAAGTGACAACTAAGCTGCATCTAGTGGCAGGCTTTACCAGAGCCAACACTTATTTTAGTCTGTGTGTGGCCCACCCATTATCATATTTACCCCTTCCATCAGTGCTTCTTTCCCGTACTGCGTACTTTGTCTCAGTCACAGTTTTGGTAAGCCCACTAGCTAACCCTAACTAAAATGAGTAAAAAACAAACGTCACTGGAGAGCTTCTTTGAAAAGGGGGAAAGACCCAATGAGACAGCAGAAGACTCTAAGATCACCAACAAAAGAAAGCTGTATTTAGAAGAAACTACCAAGAGCCCTACTTAAATTACGGGTTCATTGCAACAGGCAATTCACATTCTCCAAGCCCACTTTGTATTATGTGTGGTGACCGGCTATCCAATGAAGCCATGAAACCTTCAAAGCTGCTTTGCCACATGGAAACCAAGCACCCTGCATTACAAGACAAGCCTTTGGAGTTTTTCAAAAGAAAAATTGTGAGCCTGAAGAACAGAAGCAGTTATTGAAGGCCCCCATGTCATCAAATGTGTCTGCACTGAGAGCCTCATTCTTAGTGGCTGTGTTGCTAAAGCTAAGAAGCCCTTTATTATTGGTGGTTGATCCCGCCTGCTGCTAAGGACATTTGTCATAAACTTTTCGGAGAGGCTGCAGTGCAAAAGGTGGCACGTGTTCCTCTTTCAACTAGCACCGTAACTAGACGAACTGATGGAATAGGAGAGGATATCAAGGCACAACTGTTAGAAAGGATTAAGGAGTCACTGTGGTATGCCATCCAGTTTCCTGAGGCTACTGATGTTGACAAGGCAACAATGCTTGTTTTTATGTGATACATTTTTTTAGGAGGATGTGCATGAGGATGTTATGAGCATGTTTGTTGCCAACCAACACCACAGCTACAGGACTATTCAAGCCTTTGAATGATTACATATCAGGAAAACTGAATTGGTCCTTTGGTCAGTGTGTGCACAGACAGAGCGGCTGCCATGACTTAGATGGTGCCCTGGTTTCACTACTCGGGTCAAAGAGGTCGATGCTGAATGTGAGTCCATGCACTGTGTCATTCATAAAGAAACACTGGCTGGCCAAAAAATGTCACCTGAACTTAACAACATTTTGCAGGGTGTGATTAAAATGATCAACCATGTTAAAGTACATGATGCCTTTACTCACGTCTGTTCACATAGCTCTGACAGGAGATGGACACAGAGCATACATGTCCTCTCTTATACACAGAAGTGGGATGGCTTTCTAAAGGTGGATCACTGGCCAGAGTTTTTGAGTTACCAAAGCCACTCCAGAGATTTCTGTTAGAAAAACAGTCACCACTGGCAGCACATTTCAGTGACACAGAATGGGTCGCAAAACTTCCCTACTTGTGTGACCTATTCAACCTGCTCAATGGACTCAATCTGTCACTTTAGGAGAGAAAAACAACTGTTCAAGTTGGCAAATAAAGTGTCTGCATTCAAAGCCAAGCTGGAATTATAGGAGAAATGAATGAACATTGGGATTTCTGATATGTTTCAAATAGTAGCAGAGATTTTGAAAGACACTGAGCCAGGGCCTTCTTTCTTCCAGCTGGTGCATGATCACCTATCTCAGCTTTCAAAAGAGCTTGAACATTACTTCCCAACCACAAAAGACCCCTGAACTTGGAAGGAATGGATCCTCGGCCCATTTGTGAATAAGCCAGGTGAATCAACTTTGTGCTAGAAGAGGATCAACTGCTAGAGACTGCAAGTGATGAAGTGATGGTGGCCTTAAAAGCATGTTTGAGACAACTTCAAATCTCTACAGGTTCTGGATTGAAGTCAAGATGGAATATCCTGAGGTTGCCCCAAAAAGCACTGAAAAGCCTGCTTCCATTCCCAGCCTCCTATCTTTGTGAAGCAGGGTTTTCTGCAGTGACAGCAACCAAAACGAGATTACGGAGTAGACTGGACATAAGCAACACACTTCAGTGTCACTGTCTCTCATCACCCCCAGATGGGAGTGTCTAGTTGCAGGAAAACAGTCTCAGGGCTCCCTCTGATTCTGCGCTATGGTGAATTGTATAATTATTTCATTATATATTATAAAGTAATAATAACAGAAATAAATCACACAATAAATGTAATGCACTTGAATCATCCCGAAACCTTCACCCTGCCCTGGTCCATAAAAAACTTGTCTTCCATGAAACCAGTCCCTGGTGCCAAAAGTCTGGGAACCGCTGTCCTAAGGGGATGGGACTGAAGACTGGATTGCATGAGCGAGTCGAGGGTTAGTCCTGAAGATTTTGTTTTTCACATTTTGATATGTTTTCTGGGACTATCTGTTTTATTTTTAAGTCATAAGATTGATTTTTAAAAGGACAATCAAGGGGGAAAGCAAGCTAGTATGAGCCTCAGTTAACCATATTAATGATGTAATAAAACTGTTTGAATAAGTGGTTCCCAAACTTTGCATTAAAAATACGGATTCTCATTTTCTCCCTTCAGAGATCCTGATTCAATGGACACGTGGCCTGGGAATCTGCATTCTTAACAGGATCCTCCCGGTCACTCCAGCACCTGTGGGCCACACTTTATGAAGTTCTACCCTACTGGCAGTGTCATCTCATTTCAGGCCAAGAGGAAGTTGCCAGGAGGAATTAAATGGCTTTCTAAGGGCTTGGCTGGCAACCCTGACCTCTAAAGGGGTGATAACATCTCACCAGCACACTATTAAGCTGTTGAGTATGTAAGTGTATGACGTAATGTGTCTCTTCTAACCTCTTCTAATGGGATTCTACAAGCCCTTGCCAGAATGATTTAGGTTTGTTAATTTCTTGCTTAGGTTTAAAAAAAAAAAATGGAAGTGCTCAAAGATAAATAGATTTCCCTTTGCCTCACAGATAAAAATGCAAATACAAATCAAAATCCTTCTAAATATCTAGAGATTGCTTTGCTTAGTGTGATGGGTACCAAGATGTGCTCAAGTGTTCTTTCTGTCTCCAGGTGCTTAAGGTTTAACTGGACTAAAAGCATTTTTCAGTCTGCTGGAAAGCACTCTTTTGATATGAGAGGAGAACCCTCGAAAGGCAGTACAGCACTGTGCAAGAAATTCCCCCAAGTAGTCTCAAGCCCCAGATGACTTTAAATTTTTTTTTTCTTTTTGAAGTCTATGTTATAATAAAAGGCTTCCTACCATGTAGGATGAATATGCTGGTTGCTAGTTGACTGACCTGATCATTTATTTTTCTTTAATGTCTGAAGGGGAAGTGTCGTTGGCTTAGCCATCCCCTCCGTTGGTGGAGCTGACTGGGCCCAAGGGAACCCTGGCCAGCAGCTGCTATTACTAATTTAGCTCGGTGTCCTGCATTATGTTTAAAGATCACCACCACTCAGTACAGTGCTGTGGTATTATAAAATGTTCAGGCAGGAGGAGAGCCACTCACAGGGCCTGAACAACAGTCAGAGTTCTCAGTCCTATTGTGCGACAAGGATAAAAGAAACGGCTCTAGCATTTGAAAGTAGGATGCAGCATAATTACCTGCAATTAACTAAGGACTCCTTGGGCAGCAGCCCAACTTGAGACTTGATATGACAGGGCTGCAGAGCAGGAGGGAAAAAGTCTCTAAAAAAGGAGACCTTATTTTAGTCAGGTGAGGGGAAAAATGTCAAAGGTTCAAGCTGAATGAAGTACATCATGAGAAATGAAAAGCACCCATGTCTGCCTTTTGAACTGTCTGTTTCAAGCAATCATTTTCCCACTGCTTTGTACAATACTGTTGGTCCACAGGGTGTTTGCTCCCCTCCTTGTGTCCTCTTAGAGAGCTGGAGTGAACATGAAAGGAAAGGCAGAGTAGGAACCCAGGGGAGGCAAGCTCCCATCAAACCAGTTAGCAACTTTAAGTCAGGAATACACTCTTCTACAGAGCAAAAGGAAGCAGTGTTAGCAGTGATTTCTTTTCTTTCCTCTGCTTGTTCAGGATGAACATTAACTTTGTAACAAAATGAACACATATTGTTTCACACGCTGATCCCATATGAAACCCAAGCATTTGTCTGGAGATGTAGGATTTCTTTCTTTCTCTTTTTTTTAATGTCGATTCTGTCACAGGCAGCTTTTATTTTTACTTTTAAGTGTATTTTGTTGATTATATTATTCTAGTTGTTCCAATTTTTCCCCTTTTGCCCCCTGCCACCCAATACCCACTTCTCTCCAGCAATTCCCCCACCCCCCACTGTAGTTCATGTCCATGGGTCATACATAAAAGTTCTTTGGCTTCTCCATTTCCTATACTATTCTTAACACCCCCCTGTCTATTTTGTACCTACCAATTATGCTTCTCAATCCCTGCACCTCCTTCCCCATTCTCCCCCTTTCCCCTCCCAGCTGATAACTCTCCAAATGATCTCCATGTCTATGATTCTGTTCCTGTTCTGGCTGTTTGCTTAGTTGTTGTTGTTGTTTTTTAGATTCAGTTGTTGATAGTTGTGAATTTGCTGCCTTTTTAATGTTCACAGTTTTGATCATCTTCTTTTTCTTAGCTAAGTCCCTTTAACATTTCATATAATAACGTCTTGGTGATGATGAACTCCTTTAGCTTTACCTTGTGTGGGAAGCACTTTATCTGTGCTTTGATTCTCAATGATAGCTTTGCTGGGTAGAGTAATTGTGGATGTAGGTCCTTGCTTTTCATCAGTTTGAATACTTCTTACCAGCCCCTTCTTGCCTGCAAAATTTCTTGTGAGAAATCAGCTGACCATCTTATGGGAACTCCTTTATAGGTAACTGTCTCCTTTTCTATTTATGCTTTTAAGAATCTCTCGTTGTCTTTAACCTTTGGCAATTTAATTATGATGTGTCTTGGTCTTATATATTTGCCTTAGTTTGGTTAAACTGCTTTGCATGATGTTGGAAATGTACTGACTGGCTGAGGGAAACCATTTCTTGAAAAGACTATTATTCTTCCTATAACTTTAAGGATTTACATGTTTGTGTACAGAAGGTCTTCCACTATGGTGGAACTATTTCAGAAAAAATACATTTCAAAGTAAGAATGAAGATAGAATTATGAGTTAAGAAATATAGAAAGGAGAAAAAAATTATGTAGACTCCTCAGAAATTAGGTTGCCAGTTCTGCATCAAGATCTATGACTGTTCGATGAATCGATGAATATACTTCATAGCAGCAAGTGTTGAAGGAAATCATACTGTGAGAAGCTCTGGGGAAACACAAGACATGAAGGAATCATTCTCAAAATCCAAGATATAAATAACTGTTGAACTACATAGGCTTTAGCTATTCACTGGCATTTTGTTTTGAACCAGTATATGAGGTCTGTCCAGAAGCTCTCCAATCATGTAATATGAAAAATAGACATTTATTGAAGAAGATACAGGAAACATTGTACACAGGACAATGATGCCTCAGTCCCTTCAAAGTAGGCACCTTGGGACCTCACACAGTTCTGCCAGTCACCACCAGCTGCCCTGTTGTATTTTCCTAAGTATCATCAACAGTCTGAACTCTCTTCCCTTTCAAAGGTGATTTTAGTTTTGGGAAAAGCCAAAATTTGCAGGGCACCAAATCTGGGCTGTAGGGGGGCTGAGTCACCTGGGTGATTTGATGTTTCACTAAATAACTCTGCAGAGATGTGATACGTGAGCAGGCACATTGATGTGATGAAGCTGCCAATCACCAGTTGCCCATAGCTGCAGCCTTCTGAATCATAGAGGAATGTTCAAGCTTAACACAAAATTTGATGCAGATCTGTTGCTCTACTCGCTCTATCATTTTGAATGCAATGGCCACACAGTACACATGCTCACTCAACAGTGCCTACCACCCCCACTGAATAGTACAGTGAAGTCATCATTGTTCACACATGCACACTCCAGTCCACTCTCCTTGGCTGCCAGGTTACATCTATGTCATGCCAACCATCCATTTATATTAACAATGGCTGGATTTTGTCTGGACAGACCTTGTGTGCCACCTCCATCCATTGCTTAGCTACTGGAAGACTGTCTTTGCCTCAGACTAACCCTAGGAACCAAGTTTCATCTTTCTCATCTCTTTTGCCTTAGATAGTGTTTTCTATATGCCTAGTGGATTTTCAGGCTGGTGTTTGGCTTTGGCCTCATGTTTCCCCACCTGCCTCTCATTCGTTGAATTGAAGTAAGGCTCTTGATCACTAGGTATAGTCAACACCTCTGTAAGTTTGTATCAGGACCCTGTGGGGCTTGCTCTCTGACCCATTCTCCATCATTGAAAAGGTGCTGGATAAAATTATATGCTAGGACTTCCACCTCCCTTCCTTTCTTCTTCCCTTTTCTCTCTCTCCTTTTCCTCTCTTCCTTCTCCCTTCCCACTTCTCCCACTCTTTGTTATTTTCCCCAAGCATCTATCTTATCTTTATTTTGTTTCTTTATTTCTTAGGGTCCATTTTTTTAAAGTTGTAATATGAAGGATTAGACTTCTTGGCCTGTCTGTGCCACAGTGGAAGAAGAAGAGTTGTCTTGGGCCATACATTAAATACATTGTGACATGTAATCACAAAAATTTCTCATAATGTTTTAAGTAGATTTACAGTTTTATGTTGGACCACAGTCACAGCCGTCCTGGGCTGTGTGCAGCCCACAAGCTGCAGGTTAGACACCCCTGGTTAATTGATTTTTCTAAGGTTGCACATTTAGTGGCTTAGTAATAACCTGAATGCATCTTTAGTATTGGGCCTCTTTTTCTGCTATGTTAAATGTCCATAATTTCTCTCTTGCTGTGTATCTTATAGATAACATGAAACCCTCCAAAACAAAAATTATACATGATCACATTGTACTTTCACTGCAGAACACAGGAAGGAGCAAGAGAGGGATGGACCCTGAGAAGCATGTGGTGACTTTTCACCCTGAGAGACAGGGGAGATTTAGACTTGGGAAACCTAAGAGGGTGCTGGAGACTTTTGCTCTCATTAGATATAGGAATGTGAGTGAGATGTTTCATAGCTAAAATTTAATTAGTGAAGGTGCTGGGAAACTACCCCTCTACAACCTCTCAAACCCACATTCCAGTCTCTGCCCCAAACACTGGGCAGATGACATTGAGCAAATGACTTCACCAACTTCCTACGGCCTGAGTTGCTCACAAAATAATGATCTGTTAAAATTCAATATCAGTAATATAATAATAATAGTAGTAATAATAATAATAATAATACAGAATCTGCTTCAAGACAGATCTTTAAACCCCCATGGGCTTTATGTTCTAAGCGTTGATTTTATAACTGCAGAAGTACCTTGGACAGATATCATCAAAACTAAAAATACCTGAGGCATTGTATGACCCAACGATTAATGAAACAACTCACTGGAACTAGGTTTTCATCTTTCTAAGCTAAAAAATAAGATATGTTTGTACTTGAAAGCCAATTTCATCCTCTCCTTCTTGCTCTATATTCCATTGAGTGAAATTTATAAAATTACAAGAGAACTGAAATAATTAAGAAAAATAAGCCATTTTCCTGGTTCTTGCTTATGCCTATTACAGGGTCCCAGTGGCCGGCAGCATCCCCGGGCAGTCGCTTGTGGCAGTCCTGGTCCATCCCCTTTCCTGCCCATGTCCCTACAGCTGGGCACGGCCACCTTCGGCGGCAGGCACTGCCTACTGGGCACTGCTCCTTTTTGCTGTATCATGAGCTGTTCCAGCCCTTGGTCCCCATGCCATCCTGCCTGTGTTTTCTGACGAATGGGGGCAGAATTCTTTGCGGTGTTACATACTCTAAGAAGGCTCCTTATGGTGCCGCTGCTGCCTTGACAGTGAGTGAGCATGCTTAATGTTTCCTTATTATTTCTAATTACGTTTCTTATTATTCTAAACATTTCTTATTATTCCCCAAACAGGGTTCTGGCTGTGTGGGAGGAAGGAGTGAGGAAGCTGGGCCAGGGGGTGGCCAGGCTGAGCGAGAACATCCAGGCTGCGGCTTTGTTCCTGGGCCACACGTGCCATGCACCACGACGACCACCTTTTCGGTCTCCTGGGGCTGAGGAGTTTCCCAGCCTGGGGACTTACAGTTGGTCACCTCAGTGACCTCATTGGTCATCCCCAGTGAAAATGAGTTTGACACCCTGGCCCTAATGGCTCCCTTAACCCATATCCTCTCCCATGGGGTCTCTCCCAGGCCCTGGTACTTAGCCATCTCAACCCCAGCAGGACAGGGAGCTTAGAATTAAATAGGACTGCTGCGTCCTATTTATATTGATTTGGGCATAGAATAAATAAAATGAGAATTTCTTAATTTTTTCATATCCAAAGAGAACCTGTGTACTTGGCACACCCCAAAGAGGCATCCGTCAGATGTCAGGGTAAAGCACTAAGAACTGAGTGACCTCAGGAAATATTTATTAAATGTCTCTCAGGACCCTTCACAGACCTTGGCCTCCTTAGAACCAACCTGAACTAGCTTCTTCCTCACAGAGCAGAATGTTTCTTCAGTGTTTCTAAACCCTTTCCTAGAAAGTACCCTCCATCCCAAAAGGGGACTTGTGGTTTACTCATCATTACATGAAAATTTAACAATATCATTTTGAATAATAGCACCTAGGAATTAGGACCGAACTGGCAGTTTACAAAGATCAATCAGTTTGTCAGCTTTATTTTTTTCTCTTAAACTGTGCTGGTAATTTAGCCTGCTGCTAATTGCAATCTATTTCATTACAATGCACGCAGATGTAAAAGCAAGTACGAACACAGGTTGCAATTAGAGAATCATGTCAGAAAACTGTTGAGGTGAATGTGATGGTGGAATTAGAGGATGGAGGAGCCTCCGTGGTCATTTAGCTCAGCTGCTATTGTGGGGATGTCAACTACATTTATGTCACACTTTGTGCACATTTCCTGTGATTATTACACCATATACGGGGAAAGGATCAACCCCAGTCTTTATTCTTCAGCCACTAGGAGGTAACAGGCCTGATCTGGGAAGACGACGTAGGTATTTTACTTCATCTGCTCAGCAGCCGTACAAGGGAGGCACTTTGCTCCTATTTGTAGGTGGGTTAATGATGCTAGGAGAAACAAGATGATTCTTTCCAAGTTGTCACAGCTTGTAGGTGGTGTATGGATGAACTTGGCCTGGGTGCATGCATGCTTGCCACCCTAGAAGGTCAGCTTCTCATCTCTCGAGTGGGAAGAACCTGAGACTGACAGTGACTTTGCCAAGTCAGACTCTCATAGAATGTGAGACCTGGAAAAGACACCGGAGGCTGTGGCACTCAATTTGCTCACTTTATGAGTGAAGAAATCAAGGTTCCGAGAAGCTGGGTTGAACTTGAGGCCTGATGACTGGGGCTATGAAGCCAGTACACCACCTCTTTGCCCCCAATGCCAGCCTTGGCTCTAGTGCAGGAGCTCAGAAAACTCCCCTCCACGCTCTGGGGCAGCTTGCCCTTCAACACCCACTTTTGAGATATTAAATGTGCTGGGCAGGCTGATGCCTGGAGCTCTGTTTCCTCTAAGAAGTAGGAGAGTAAAAGATGGAGAGGTGGGGTCTCTCTCTGTAAGAACTCTTCTGCTCTTCTGGTGCTCAGGAATTTGTCTCCAGCTCCAAGGCAGATTGAGGCTGTCCCCTAGCCATGGTGCAGAGCTGGGATGGCTTTTGAAAGCTGTGGCTGCGTGCTCACTGAGGAGGAACCTTGGGCTGCATGAGAGAGCTGTGAGATGTTTTGCAAAACTGAGTGTAATTCCAATTTTACAAGAGTGGAGTTTGTGAATAATGCTTTGTTTGCTGGTGACCCTCAAACTTTAGTTCACATAAGAATGTGGAAGGCGTGTTAATACTCAAATTCCTGGGCCCTGGCCCCGAGATTCTGATTCAGGAGAATTCCTATTTCCCATTAGCCCCTGAGTGATACTGAGGCAATAAGGCCTGATTTCTGACCATACCTCAGGAGCGCCCCTTTAATGCACCTACCAAAAGCTCTCCGGGGCCCCCCATGACAGCAGGCTCAGGACCCCACAGCCTGAACATGTGAACATGGCCATGTTTCTTTAAGGCTTTCAGTGTTCAGTAAAACATAATTTATAAAGAAAGAACTAAGGACTTCTACCCGTCACTCCATCTGTTGTCAATTTATTTTTCACTGTAAACAAATGTAGACTCTATGACTTGTTATGCATACCTTTGGTTATTTGGTGGGTGGAATCCAGTCCTCTGCGATATGATGATTGTACAACAGAACAATATTCACTGTAGCATTGTTGTTCTACACAGTGGATGCTGCTGTTTTTCATCCCAACATGAGTGTCTAGAGCACTTAAATTGTTTTCTGTAGAATCCTGTGTCCTCCATACCAGGTTCATTTATAAACTTGACTGGCTGTGGCCCCCAGTCTCTCTGACCTCCCTCTCCCTTAGTTCAAGGATGACCGAAAGTCACAGGCAAGACTGTGTTTACATACTTTCATTTGCTTTTTCAGTGGCTAGTCACTGATTAAAAGGTGTGTGATTCTGGCAGCATTCACTAAGACAAATCCTGCAAAAGAATGACTAATTGATCAAAGGAACCAAAGGCTGAAGTGAGGAATCACCTTTTAAACTGCAACTTCTCCTTGATTTCACTTCCAGGAGCCCTGCCAAGCATTTACAGTGTGAAAACCATTGAAGGGAAGGAAGCAGTATGTTGTTTTCCCTGCCCCTCCAGAGATAATTGTCTGTGCTGACTTGTGATTTATTTCTATCACCGAAAATGTAGACGGGAGGAATGCATTCAGCACAGAAAAGGGAAAATCCAAAACATGTGTTTTTAATTACTGGAATACAATGAAGCCTTACAAGAAGGACTCTTGACTGCTTTTTTGATTAAATTTGACCAAAAATTTGGTAAATATAGGTAAAAAATTTTGCAAAATTTATCATAAAAGAGCACACTTCTTTGAGAACTAAAAAGCCCTGATTTTCAAGCAGAATATCACAGGTGCTTTGGAGGGGAAATGCCAGGGGCAAGAAGCTGTGAGGAGGGCTGTGTCCTTGCCTTTGTTTTTTTTTTTTCCACATCTGCTGTATTATTTTTTTAAATTTATTTTAATTGTTGTTCTTGTACAGTTATCTGTCTTTTACTCCCATCCCAGACCACCATCCCAACCCTCCCCACCTCCCTCCCATATCCACTCCTCCTAGTTTTTGTCCATGTGTCTTTCATACTTGTTGCTCTGAACCTTTCCCCTTTTCCCCTGGAATTCCCTCCCCTCTCCCCTCTGGTGACTGGCAGCCTGTTCTCAATTTCAGTGTCTTTGGTTGTATTTTGCTTGTTTGTTTGTTTTGTTGATTAGGTTCCCGTTAAAGGTGAGATCATATGGTATTTGTCTTTCACTGCCTGGCTTATTTCACTTAGCATGATGCTCTCCAGTTCCATCCATGCTGTTGCAAAGGGTAGGGGCTCCTTCTTTCTTTCTGCTGCATAGAATTCCATTGTGTAAATGTACCATAGTTTCTTGATCCATTCATTTACTGATGGGCACCTAGGTTGCTTCCAAGACTTGGCTATTGTAAATTGTGCTGCTATGAACATTGGGGTGCATAAGTTCTTTTGGACTGGTGTTTCAGGGTTTCTAGGATATAATCCTAGCAGTGGAATTGCTGGGTCAAATGGTAGGTCCATTTTTAGTTTTCTTAGAAAATTCCATACTGGTTCCCATAGTGGTTGTACCAGTCTGCAGTCCCACCAACAGTGCACTAGGGTCCCCTTTTCTCCACAACCTCTCCAACACTTGTTGTTTGTTGCTTTGTTTATGATGACCATTCTGACTGGTGTGAAGTGGTATCTCATTGTGGTTTTAATTTGCATCTCTCTGATAGCTAGCGGTATGGAGCATCTTTTCATGTGTTTCTGATCCTCTGTATGTCCTCCTTGGAGAAGTGTCTGTTCAAGTCCTTTGCCCATTTTTTAATTGGATTGTTTGTCTTCTTAGAGTGGAGTCATGTAAGTTCTTTATATATTTTGGAGATTAAACCCTTGTCTGAGGTATCATTAGCAAATATGTTTTCCCATACAGTTGGTTCTCTTTTTATTTTAATATTATTTTCTTTTTTCTTTTTTAATTATATTTTATTGATTATGCTATTACAGTTGTCCCATTTCCCCCCTTCATTACCCTCCACCCTGCACACCCCCTCCCACCCACATTCCCCCCTTTAGTTCATGTCCATGTGTCATAAGTTCTTTAGCTTCTACATTTCCCACACTATTCTTGCCCTCCCCCTGTCTATTTTCTACCTACCATCTATGCTACTTGTTCTATGTACCTTGTCCCCCTCTCTCCTCTTCCCATTCCCCTATTGCTAAACCTCCATGTGATCTCCATTTCTGTGTTTCTGCTCCTGTTGTGGTGGTTTGCTTAGTTGG
>PVKU01015466.1:0-18237 GCA_004027475.1 Anoura caudifer | reverse complement strand
AGACTTCCAGGAAGTCCAGGAAGCTCAGAGAGTCCCAAAGAAGTTGGACCCAAGGAGGAACACACCAAGGCACATCATAATTACATTAGCCAAGATTAAAATGAAGGAGAGAATTCTAGAAGCAGCAAGGGATAAAGGCAGAGTCACCTACAAAGGAGTTCCCATCAGACTGTCAGCTGATTTCTCAAAAGAGACCTTACAGGCAGGAAGAGGCTGGAAAGAAGTATTCTAAGTCATGAAAGTCAAGTACCTACATCCAAGATTGCTCTATCCAGTGAAGCTGTCATTTAGAATGGAAGGGAAGATAAAGCGCTTCTCAGATAAGGTCAAGTTAAAGGAGTTCATCATCATCAAGCCCTTATTATATGAGATGTTAAAGGGACTTACCTAAGAAAAAGAAGATAAAAAATATGAACAGTAAAAAGATAGCAAACTCACAAATATTAACAACCACAGCTAAAACAAAAGCAAACTAAGCAAACGACTAGAACAGGAGCAGAAACACAGAAATGGAGATCACCTGGAGGGTTAGCAACAGGGGAGTGGGAGGAGGAGAGAGGGGGACAAGGTACAGAGAATAAGTAGCATAGACGGTGGGTAGAAAATGGATAGGGGGAGGGCAAGAATAGTGTGGGAAAAGTAGAAACTAAAGAATTTATGACACATGGACATGAACTAAAGGTGGGGGAATGTGGGTGGGAGGGGGTGTGCAGGGTGGAGGGGAATGATGGGGGAGAAATGGGACAATTGTAATAGCATAATCAATAAAATATAATTTAAAAGAAAATTAGACATCAGAAGACAAATAAAGAGGGAATATCCAACTAAAGCACAGATATAAAAGAGAATGGAGAAAACAGAAAAGGGAATTTGGAGATTTGTACTATACACAAAATATTTCAACATTTGAATTACCAGAAAGAAAGAAGAGGGAATTCGACAGAATTTTGAAAAGACAATGTTCAGAACTTTCTAAAACTAATAAAATATGTCAACCCAGAGATTTGGGAATTTCTGTTTTCCCTAATCAAGATAGAAGAAACCTGAACAATAAGATTTCTGAAAACCAAAGACTAAGAAAAAAAATTGTGAAAGGAGTCCTAGAAAAAGGCTGTAACCTTCAAAGGAACCAGCAGTAAGATTGATTTCAGACTTGTCAACAGAAGCTGTGGAAGCCATCTTGAAAAACTTCTCAGAAAATAGCACCTAACCTAAAAAAATCTATAAATCTAGCAAAATATCCTCCAAAAGTAAAAGTGAAAAAAAATCATTTCCAGACAAACAAAAATCAAGAGAATCCATTACTAGCAATCTTGGCTAAAAATTGCAATGAAAATACAAATAAATCCATAGCAACAAAAAGGATTCTTCAGACTGAAGGAAGAATTTCCTGTAAAGAAAAATGGGAAAGGTGAATTTGTTAGTAAATATGTATAAATTGATATTAACTAAATATTATCTAAAAATAAAAATAAATATTTTATGGATTTAAAGTTAGAGGTGATAAAACAGTTATAACAAAGTGAAAGGTGAGGATAGTAAGTGAAGTTAAAGTGTTATAAGAGCTAGCATTATTAAGGATGGGATAAATAATAATTTCTGTAAGACTGTAATAAGTCAAAAATGCATGTTGTGATCTCTATGGTAACCACAAAAAGAATGATAAAATTATTGAGGGGGCAAATAGAATAATCCCAAATAATTGGTCAATTCAAATAAAGGTCAGAAAAGAGGGTTAAAGAAACCTAAAACTGACAGATCAAATAAAAAATAATGATGGAGATAAATATTCTTATTTGAATTACAGAACTATACTTTAAAAATTTTATTTAAAATATTTTATTTTTCAGTCTAAAAGAGTAATATATAGAGATAAAAATATATAACAAATACATACATATTTGTTTTGTCTTCCTGACAGCTTCTTTGTGATATTGGCCACAGTGAAGAAAAATTGGGTTTTAACTATGAGGATATTATTATTTGGTAAGTATAGTTCAGTTTCTTCTCACCTCTTATGGATTTTAGTGTTATCATTTTGTTTTTTAATTAAAATTGGGATACTTTAACACTACATATGTGATCTTATAAAAACAATTGTTTGAACATTAGAAAAATTCAAGATTTCAAAATTTGTTACCTGTTCTGAAGTTTTGTAATTATCAAATATAAAGAACCAAAACTAAAGTTGAAAAACTTCTGAACATACCCGGTTTAAACTTCTTAATGGCAAACTTGTTGATCAAGCCCACTAATAAAGACATCATGTTACAGTACTAATAACCATCTTTTTGGCATGCTTAGGAATTAAAGTTGATATAATAACCTGTGCCTACTGTCATTATAAAGTATTTTTATTTATTGTTTTAAACCAATGATTATTTGAGAGGAGTGGAAGTAGGTAGGCAGATGGGGGAAATAGATTATAGTGGCATATGTGATACAGCTTAAAAAAGGAATATTTAGTATCTCATTGTTTATATAAAATAAACTACAGAAGGTAGAGCAAACCTCAGTAACTTTTTCTTGATTGGTGAGAATGTACCAAGCAGGTCCAGATGTAAAAATTTTATTAGTGAAGTTCCATGGCTTATAGCAAATGATTTGTATGTGTGTGAAATGACTAGTAGTAGTTTTACCCTGGCTGAATGTCTCGGTCGGAGTGGCCTAGTGTTCACCAGAAGGTTGTGGGTTTCATCAGCAGTCAGGACACACAACCTGGGTTGCGGGTTTGATCCCTGTTTGCGGCACAACCGGAAGGCACCTAATCCGTATTTCTCACATCAGTGTTTCTCTCTTTCTCTTTGGCCCCCTACCCCTGTCCCCTCTCTCTCTCTCTCAAAAAAAAAAAAAAAAAAAGAGTGAATAAATATATCCTTGGGTGAGGATTTAAAAAAACAATGACAAACAGTTTTGCTTATTTCAACTGAAGGAGGATTGGGTACCATAGTTTTACATGTATTTGAAACTTACACAGCAAAACTTTTGTTTTCTAACAGCTTGCGATTAGCTTTGTTGAACGAAGCAAAAGAAGTGCGGGCAGCAGGGCTACGAGCTCTTCGGTATCTCATCCAAGACTCCAGTATTCTACAGAAGGTGCTTAAATTGAAAGTGGACTATTTAATAGCCAGGTAATTTTCTGAGAGTAGTCTGTGTTTTTATATGTTTTGAAAATTGCATATTGAGTTTTAGCATAATGACCATAAATTATACATATTTTTAGTGTGAAGCCTGATCATTTTTACAGATAGAAACAGGCAATACCCTGTTGTCCTGAAAAAGATGTAGAACATTTTCAGTATCTTAGTCAAGTTTCCTTGTGTCTCCAACTACTATTTCAATAAGCGTTACTCTGACTCTTCTCATTGTGAATTAGTTTTTCCTGTCTGAACATCATATATTGGAAGTACATGGCTAATCTTTTCTTTCCTGTCTTATCTATGAGATTTATCCATATTGATGTTTTTTAAATAGCTGTGTAGTTTTTCATGTTATGTATAGACTACAGTTAATGTATTCCATTCTGTTGATGATTTTCTGAATTGTTTTCAGTGTTTGGCTATTGTGAATAAAGTGTCTGTGAACATTCTGTATAATTCTGTTGCTGGACTTACATATGCACTCATTTCTCTCAGGTGTATATGTAGCAGTGGAATTGCTGGGTTGTGTTTGTGTATATTTAGCTGTAGTAAATACTGCCAACAATTTTCCAGAATGATTGTACCGATTTACATTGTTACCAACAGTGTTTGAGAGTTCCAGTTTCTCCACATCCTCGTCAGCACTTGATATTTTCAGTCTTTAATTTTAGCCTTTGGGCTGTATTTTTCATTGTGAACTATAATTATGCTTTTAATTTGCATTTACCAGGTGAGGAGTGATGTTAATTAAGTGCCTTTCATTTGCTTGTTGACTATTTGGGTACCCTAATTTTTCTGCTCATCTGTAAATTTGATTGTCTATCTTGTGTAGGAGTTCTTGATGTCTTCTATGTATGATTCCTTTAATACTGCATATTGAGAATATTTTTTTCCAAATCAGTCTGCCTTGCCTTTTCACTTTCCTTAATAAAATTCAGTTTAGAGGTTGGTTATTTTATAGTTAATACTTTAGGTATCTTTGAAAGATGATAGTCTATGTTTTCTCATAAAAGATTTATTCCTCAGTGCATTTCAGTAAGTAATGATTCATTTTTATCTTTATGGATAGCCAATAAATATTTATTGAAAAGATTTTTCTTTCACATCTAGATTAGTGTCTCTCTTATTATAAATAAGATAGCAAGATAAATATGGATTAATTTTTGCATTCTGTATTCTCTTTAGTAGGTCTGTTTGTGTATTCTTATGCTATTTTAATGACTGCAGCTTGATAATGTGTTGACAGTTGTTAATGTAAGTCCTCTATCTGCTTTTCTTCAAGACTGTTGGCTCATTGTGGGTTCCATATGAACTTTATGATCATCTTCTCCATTTCCATGAAACTTTCTGGGATTTTAGTAGTAATTGCATTGAAGCTCTAGGTTAATTTGGGGTGAGTTGACATCTTAATGATGTTGTATCTTCCAAATCTTTATTTATTTGGAACTTTAATTTTTCTCAACATTTTGTAGTTTTCTATGCAGAGGTCTGGCACATAGTTGTTAGGTTTATTTAAGGTATATTTTATGATTTATATATTTTTATTAATTTTTAAAATAATTTTTGCTAACATATAGAAACATAATTTTGGATTTCTCTTTCTTATAAAGATTTTATTTATTTATTTTTAGTGAGAGGGTAAGGGATGGAGAAAGGAGGAGAAACATCTCATCAGTGTTCTCTCACACACCCCCAAGTGGGGATCTGGCTTGCAACCCAGGCATGTGCCCTGTCTGGAAATTGAACTGGCGACCTTTAGATTTTCACACGCTGGTGCTCAACCCACTGAGCCATACCAGCTGGAGCTGGATTTTCTTTTTGTATATTAACCCCTTATCTAGTCATCTTGCTATATTTACTTTCAATTCTAATTGTTTTTAAAATTATTTTGGAGTTTTTATTATATAAGCATTAGTTGGAAGTGCTGACCATATAATTTTCCCTTCCCGATCCTTATGTCTTTGTTTTTCTTGCATTATTGCATTGGCTAGAATAATGCACTGACTTAGAAATGGTTATAATGGAAAGTCTGTTTTGCTCCTAAGCTCCCATTGAAAGTGTTCAGTATTTTGCCCTTATTTATGTAACTTGCTATAGGCTTTAAAAGGATTTCTTCTTATTTTTTGTTTGCATTCCTGAACTAAACACCACTTGTTTGTGATGTCTGGCCCTTCTCATGTATAACTGAATTTTGTTTGCTAATATTTTGTGGCACATTTTTGCAGCTGTGTTTATGAGATGTATTGGCCTATGTTTTTCCATTCTTCTAATGTCCTTGTTTGGTTTTAAAGCTTCAATATAATGAAGCTTTACTTTCATTATATTCTGTGGAAGAATTTCTATAAGATGGGTATTGTTTTTTTACATGAATATTAGAATTCACCAGAGAGTAAGTCTGGGCCTGTGGTTTTCTTTCTTAGGAGTTTTAAGATTATGGACTCAGCTTCTTTAATGGATACAGTACCATTAGTACTATTAAGTTTTTCCACTTCTTGTGTCATCGGTTCTTTGTACATTTTGAAGGTTTGTTATGGCATTCATAATAGCAAACATTAAACCTTCACATTTGGCTAACCCTTTTAAATTTATGAAATGTCTCTCTTTATCCCTAGTAGTACTTCTGTGAATGTTTATGTTATCTAAGTATAGCTTCAGTTAACTTTCTTCTACTTAGGGTTTGCTTAATATATCTTTTCCCAACCTTTCACTTTTTATCTTTTTGTCCTTACCTTTAAGTTTCTCTCCTATAAACATTATATCATTTTTTAAAAAATATTCTGGTTTGACATCTTTATCTTCTAATTGGAGTGATTAGACTATGTCTAGTGGTTTTTTATACACATGGTCTCTGGGCTTTACCTAATGTAATTTTATACACACACGAATATGAGAGAGAGAGTATTTGTCATCTAGCTATCAGTTTTCTCATATATTTGAGTTTGTTTGCTGTCTTGCTGTTGCCGTCTGTTGTCACATCTGCTCTTTGTTCTTGTGTTTCTTCTGTTTTCTATTAGAATAATCAAGTTTTTTTTCCTATAAATTTTTCTTTGTTCTTGTTTCTCCCATTCCTGTTGGTATAATCAAGAATTTTTCTTTTCTATAAATGTTTCTTTAGCAGTTGCCCTAGAGATTGCAACAGGTATTCTTTATATATTAAGGTCTATCTCTTTTATTAAAACCAGCACAATGCAGGAAACCTCTTACAGTTTAACTATATCCTCTCCCTTCTTTTGCATTATTGCTGTATTTTTTATTTCTACATAAATTTGTAACCTCACAGGATAGTACTGTTTTTGTCTTAAACTGCAACTACTGATATTTACTTACATTATTTATGCATTCCAGTATTCTTCCTTTTTTGCATTTCCATTCTTTATCTTGGATCTCTTCCTGTCTGTTTGATGAACTTTCTTTAATGTTTATTGTAAGACAGCTTTACTGGAGATGAATTCTCTGGTCTTTTATTTGCCTATAAATGCCCCTATTTTGCCTTCCCATTTGAAGGCTATTTTTATGACCAGTTACTATTGTTCAATGTTTCAGATAAGTGATCTGAATTTTTTTCTTTAACATGTTGAACAATAAGTAGCTCACTTTTTGTTGTTCCTTATAAGTGATGTATCTTTTTTTTCCTCTGGCTACAGTGAAAGTTTTTGGTAATATTCTCTCCTACCTATAGTTGGTACTCCAACTATGTAAGTTGAATCGGTTCACTGTCCCAAATGTCTCTGATGCCCTTACTATATTTTCATCCTTTGTTGTTGTTAGTCTTTGTACTTCAATGTGATTTTTTTTAATTCCTCCATCTTACTAGTAAATCAGTCTTTTGAATAACTAACATTAGTTGTTGTATTTCTATGATTTATTTTACTCTTACTTAAAGATTCTAGGTCTCTACCTATTTCTCCATCTTTCCTTCTAATTTCTTCAGCATGTTATGCATAGTTGTTTATAGAGCCTTGAATGACAACTTCAATATGTGAATCACCTGTGTTCTGTTTCTAGTAATTTTCTTTTTCTTAGTTTTTTGTTACTTGGCCTTTTGTTTGTTTTAAAGCATACCTTATTATCTGATTGGATGTGAACATTGTGTATTCAAAATTTTTGGCTATGGATCATGTTATTCTCCCCTTAAGAGAGTCAAAATTTATTCTAGAATGTTGGTGTATAACACTGATTCTGTTAAAGTTTGGTTTTAGCTTTTCCTTTGCTCTAGGACGTGGCTGTTTGGGATCTCATGTAAAAGTGTAGATGTTTAGCAGAACCTCTTCTTCACCTTGACCAGCCTTGAGGCCTAACATCTATCTCAGAGTATTACATACCTGCTAAAATATATGCTTCTCAGCAGTAGCTTTTAGCTTGCTTTCTTAGATTTTAACCCTGCTTTTGCACAACATAGAAATTGGCATACAGCTTGAATAGGAGACTGCATGCAGATTCGTACTCACCTTCCTATCTTTTTTTTCCTATGGGATTTTTCCCCTCAAGTCTCAGCCACTTTGGTTGCCCCGAACTTCAACCTGTCCCTCCAGTACAATGAGACTTTTGCTTTCTGCTAAGACTATTTACGTAAAAGTGGGTCTTGAAAAGGCCCCCATTGGAAAAGCCTGGGGTGGATATGGAGGTTGTGCTTCTCTTTCCAGGGTTATTATCCATTGTTCTTTTAACAGTGGCTTTACAACCTTTATGGTTGTTCAACTTTTATAGTTGTTTTTGGCAGGAGTGTTGGTCTGAGCCAAGCCTCCCTGTTGTGGCCAGAAAGGGTATTCTATTACATACAGAGAGAAGTGCTTTTTGAATAGCAAACTATATATATGTATAAAATATTGGTTAGAAAAATTAACTGCCTAAATATAAGTGATAATGACTTACCATGCAACATAAATCAAAGACTTGAGAAATTGAAAAATTTAATAAATTTTAGAAGTGTCAGTTAAGTGATACTTGATAGAACATTAAGTTTTGAAGTGTATTCAGACTTTAAATTATATTTTGGTAAAATAGAATTATTGTGGCTAGTATGTAAGACTTTTAGCTTATAATACAGGGGTTGGGAAAAGTAGGTTTACAGTTCATGTGAAAAATAATACAATAATGATAAATGATGCGAGAATAAACGGTGTTTTACAACTGTAAACCTATTTTTGCCAAATCCCATATGTAAAATTTAGGCCTGGTTAAAAGTCACAATTAACTAAATCATAGGCTTAAAATATTTTTCTTACACAGTTTGTATAAACTATCTGATTTTTATCAAAAACAGGTGAATGTTTTTCTCAGTAGACTTTTGGCACTTTGCTTTGTGTTTCTTATTTCTGTATAGACATATACAAATCTGTGAATTATTTACTATACTCTGTGTACTTTTCCTAGAGTTGTAAATGAGACAGTTTTGAAATATTTTATTACAACAAGTATTCATCCCCAGAGACATGTAAGCTAACTAACTAAATGTCTGCCGGCAGTACAGGTTCATGTGCAGTAAAAATGTTAAGTGCCGTATTGACATCATAGGTATGTGTCTGATCTAGTGGTATGTTTTATAAGAAATTGTTAATAAGACTTTTATCAATAATTACTTTGTGTATTTTCCAGGTGCATCGACATACAGCAGAGCAATGAGGTAGAGAGGACACAAGCACTTCGACTGGTCAGAAAGGTATGCGCCGTGTCTAAGAGTAAAGGCACATTGTGGTTTCCATGTTAAGTATCTTACCTTTTTAGATTTACACTATTCTGTGAAATCTTTCTATTAAAGTTTAAAGGCTAAATTCGCATTAAACATTTTGTTAAAATTATATGAGTTAAATAGTTCTGTTAAACTTCAAGATAAAAATAAACATTTTGTGTAATTATCCTATGTGATTGGAATAATATTTTTTTAAATGTACGTTGTAAAGAATGTTTTTCCCTTTAGTAGACAAGTAAATGAAATTATTGCTTTGATATGTTATTGAGAAAAGAGGACTACTTGCTCTCTCCTCTGAGTTTCCCTTAAGTGTATGCTTGGAGTTAATACTGTTAAATGGATGCCACAGATAGTGACAGCCGTTTTGAAGATGAATTTGGATACAATCTGTAGGCAATTGCAGTAAGCAGGCCTTTGTACATGATAAAAGGCCAAAATCTAAACTCCTCAAGAGAATATGTTAAGAGTTATCATAGTGCTTCTGATGAGAGGCCTTCAAGGAATTTTTGTTGTAGTTTAATGTAACGTGGTGTCCTAGGGGCAGAGGAAGAGCGAACTGAGAGGTAGTTAACTCAGTTAGGACGTAGCTACTGTAAGAATTTCATCACATTTCATTTAAAGTATTGTGTTTGATTCTAAACATACATAAGACTCATGAAGTGTATGTATGTTTTGATATAAAAACATCTAACATTATTTAGCAATTAAATTTTTTAGCCCTTTTCCCACCTTGGAATTCAGTGCATGCTCCAGAATGGTACAATGTTGAGTTTGTACATTAACTAGATTCCCTTTTTTCTTTTTCTTCCAGTTGTCTAGCTTGTGGTTAGTGATTACCCACTGGTGAACATAGTAAGGAAAAAGTAAATGGATGGGATGTCTTAAGAGATGTTTACAGTTTTATTAAGAGTGGTATTGGAGATCATGAATTTCTGTTGTAGGTAAACTTAAATTGAAACCATGGTTTGACTCCAAATTTAAATGTAAAAATTAGATTTATGATTTTTACTTACTCATACAATCTCTCCTACCACCATGATTTTGAGAATTCAAGATAAGAAAACAAAATTGGTTCTGAAGAACCTAGAATGACTTTGTGGTTATTGGCATTATATGTGTCAGTATTTATCATAGCAGGATATAAATTAAAAAATTAAAATGTATATTAACATAAAAATTATAAACTCATTACATGTAAACATAAATAACATTTTTATAAAATAACTATTTGCTAAAAAGAATGAGTAGAGTGACATTATATTAGATTTTTGCAAATCTCTGTAATGTTTGTTTTGACAGAAGATAGCTGGATTATCATATTTGCTTTCACATTCAGTCTGTTGTGATTTCACATGCAATGGGACCTCTGGAAAACTTTAGTATGTACTTGTAAAAGAATGAGAGTAAAAAAAAGATGAGTAATGTTTTTGTTCTATTATGAAAATAGTTTTAACTTTGCAGAATGCCTGAAAATGTCCTACAGAACCTCAGTTTCCTGGACCACACTTTGAGAATTATTGCCCTAGAAATTGCATTCAGAAGAAATTACAACTCCAAATGGATTCAAACAATGAAATTCAGCTCCTTTGAATTATTTAGAGAATATTTAATTTTATTTTGTAAAATGTTTTGTACCCATTGCAGTTTATAAAATAGCCAAAGTAAACAGATTCTTGGAAACAATTTACTAATGCCATAACAAAAATATACTCTATTGTGTTATCTTTTGAAGTACATAGTAACTTGTAGCAGATACCATTTGTGAATCCAGGAGCAGGAAAATTACTCGTACCTGGTAGAATACAGGTCAAAAGAAGAGTTGTGGCACAGGGATCCTCCTTGGTTTAACTAAAAGCAGTTAAAAGGGCTGTTTCCAGCACTTAGCTATTGTATCAACATAGGGATGCAAGTTCTTTTGAATTGGTGACTTGGGACTCTTAAGGTATATTACCAGCAGTGGAATCCCTGGGTCAAAAGGCGGAGGAGGGCAAAGGGAAAGAATTGGGACAACTGTAATAGAATAACAGTTTTAAAAAAGATAAAAAGTTAAAAGCAGTTAAAGGGAAGGGACACTTGCTGAATAAACAGTGTCCTTTATTGGCCAGAGGAACTATAATTTCGTTAGTACTTTTAACAACCAAAGCAAACCGTTCCTTTTTTCAGTAACATCTTGGCAACTGAGCTAATAGAAATTAATGACAACAATATAACTGCTGGGTCACTGACAGTTTTTTGTATGCATTCAACGAAGTTTAAAATTTTTCCGTAAATTTTTTTCTTCTATATTTTATAAGAAAAGTAAAAGTATTTGTTGCTTTAGGTTAACTTATTCTGTGAAGAATTAAGGAGTACTCTTGTTACTTTGCTTTCTCTTTCACTTACTTCAATCATTTGGAACATTTTTGTTTTATTTTTTTCTTTCTTTTTAAATATCTATCTTTTTTTCCCTGTCTTTACATTCCAAGCAGTCTTCCTAATTTTTACATCTGTACTTATCTGTATAGTTTTTCACTGGTCAGCTCTTGCTTTTTGTTATCCTTTTTAAATTCTACGTCATCATTTTCCTCATCTCTCATTTCTTTATGCATGTGACAGGAGGTTAATACAGTCGTCCCTCACTATGTCGTGGTTCACTTACTGCAGCTTCACCCATGCAGAATTCTACATGCTGTTAAAATTACGTAGGTTTAACAGTGTACAAAGTGTTTAAGAGCATATGAAGTGTTTATAAGAGTATGGGAAAGGTTAATAAGAGAGTGGGAAAGGTTTATAGGAGTGTGGGAAGGGTATATAAAGTCTTAAAATATATATAAATAATAAAATAAGTATAACACCACTACTTCGGGGATTTTTCACCTATCGCAGGGGTCTCTGTGATGTAACTCCCACAATAGGTGAGGGATCATTATATATCAGTTTCTTTTGGGGTTTTTTTTGCAGTTGAAAAGAGATTCATTTAAGGAAATTATTTGTCCTTGATTCATAGCAAGATATTGCCAAATTCAGTGCAAGAACTTAGTTCTTTGAATTTGCAAACCTGTATTGGCTCACAATTGTTTTTGTTATTAAGCACAATTTGCTTACCTTGGCATGCAGAGCCAACTTCTGGTCCAGCCAATTAGGACCTGTCTCATTGTGCCATTATTCATGTAGACTAGTTTCCTATACGACTATTATCATTATTTCTTTCCTACTCTTTTAATTTTTATTATTTTTATTTATTTATTTTTAATTATGTTATTGTTCAATTACAGTTGTCTGCATTTACCACCCACCACTCCCCCCAACCCCAGCCATCCCCACCTCCCTCCCTTTCATTTTTGTGTTTTTTACATTATATTCACTTCAGTCTCAGCTTAGATTTCAGATATTCCCCTTAGATATCTGTCTTTCTAATTCCTTTATAGCAGTTTACAAATTATTACCTACTCATGATCTTTAATTTAATTTATTGGGTTGGCCAAAAGATACATTTTTCATTTTTACCAATAGCTTTATTGATTTGGAAACTTTGAGTGTGTCGTCTGTCTCCTGCTATTAGTTTCTAGTGGGTAGAGGCCAGAGGTGCTGCTAAGCATCTCCGAAAGCATAAGACAGCCCCACAACAAAGAATTATTGGCTAAAATATCAGTAGGACCAAAAAACTGCAAACCACTGCTGATACATTCACACACTCACAGAAGCTTCTCCATATACTGCACAAATCTCTTTTACATTTCACTTGTGTTTTTACCTTTCTTGAAATAATAAAACATAATATACCGAAAATGTTGCGTATTTTCTTCCATCATCAATATTATACTGACTGCACAAAAATTTACCAGTTTGATAAATTTTTTAAAATGCACGCTGATATGATAGCTGTCACAGTACAATCTAACAAAATCATTTCAAATGAAATTAAAGACAACTAAGTGTTAGTAGAGCCACCTTACGGGAAAAAAAACAAACGAACTTTTTGGCCAACCCAGTATATCTGTTCTGTCATGCCCAAAAAGATGATTAAACTTTTATTTTAGTAGAGAAAAATTTTATATCATTTTTTGAGTACTCAGTGATTTATGAGAAAAGTATTTTCTGATTTGCACAGATTTTAAGAGTTTCTTTGCATATATTTCCCACAAAAATGAGATTTCATTTGTAAAAAAAAAACTGAATCATAGGTATCCTTTTTCATAACACTTTAGCTTTATAGAGTAGGATTTTATGCTTTAAATTCTAGAAAACATCTGGTAATACACATCCTTTTTTTTTACAAATGAGGAAACAAAAGCATTGAGAAGATTGATTTGGCCAAGGTAACAGTTTACTAATTGAGATTGAGCTCTGAAAGCCATTTGAGCTGGTTTCCTAGCCAGCTCTTTTCAGAATACATTATGTTTTATTTGGGGGAGAATTTTTCTAAGTTCCTTATAAGCATAATAGATCAATAAGTATTAAAATACAAATTAATATCATAAGTGTTAGAATTTTCTCATCCAGGAAGATCAGTTTTCTATACCTCCTTTTCCTTTCTTTCTCTCTTTCTCCAACATTTTTGATTAATGGAAAATACTGATTCAGAAATGAATGTGAAAACTTTTGTCAATTCTATAGTTATTGGAAACCTATTTTATGGTTGTGTATTTTATTTGAACTTGGTAATAATATATAATGCTACTTAAACAACATAAACCATTTATAAGTACTCTAGCCAATATAGGTCTTTCCTCTGGCCCTTTATAGGAATTAACTGGATATCTTTAATTTAGTTATATTGCATCTTCTAATCGTTTCATAGCACAAGTCTTACTTTTCAACATGATTATAAATCCAATAACATCCAGGACAGGATGTTAATTATCCCTAATACTTTATCACCACCCAAACAGAAGAAAATGTTTTCTTCTACTTCCCACTTCAAGGACATATTTTGCAATACTCATCTACCAAATAGTCTTTATTTATTAAACAGTCATTAACTACACAATGTGTTTTCTTTGTGTTTTGCAAACTGAAGATACATGTATGTTACCTGTTTTCAGTTTTCCATTATGTTAATTGCCAATTAAACTTTTCATTTGAAGTGAAATTCATCTAAAGTTTATTACCAGATACATACTATTTCTATCATGATTTTTTGAAATATTAAACAGGTTATAGATTATTAAGTTTGCCTTTGGTATAGCAATAAGTGATGTTAGAGATTGGGAGATTATTAGGCATTTATTACAGCAAAGTGAGAAAGGATGAGGAGATAAATCAATGAGTTTGATGGGAGAGAGAGTAGACATAATGAAGTAAATGGGTAAATTGGGAAGAAAGCCAGAAATGTAATAGTGTAATAGTATGTTGACGGCTGTTGTCCCAACTGATTTACTTTGTCTAGGCATTGAGAAGTTGTTTAAAATAGGTTATCTTCCAGAGGAGCTTAGAATTTCAGAAACGTTACATCTTGTTGGTCAACTAATTTATGGTCTGGACTATTAGGGGGGGAAAAGCCAAAACATTTTGGCACAGTAATGGTATTAACATCAGTTAATATCAATTATTATTTATATTCTTTGAAATGTTTACATGAAGTAGAAGATTAAAATTGATGCCTGAATCTTATAAATACTCTAGGACACTGGTGTAAACACAAGGCCCGCGGCCGAATCCGGCCCTCCACTTTGTTTTATCCAGCCCGGCAGCCGTGCCAAGCTCTCGCTTAACTGTTAAGGAGTAGTTACATGTATACAGTCCTAAAATTACATTCGGTCCTTTGAAGGCAACCACAAGGCTGATGTGGCCCCTGGTGAAAATGAATTTGACACCCCTGCTCTATGGTCTTAAAAATCTAAATTCAGACAAAGTAGGTTTTAAAAATATATTTTGAAGTAACTAACTTCTTTTTCTGATTTCTCCCTGTTACAGATGATTACTGTGAATGCTTCCTTGTTTCCAAGCTCCTTGGCCAACTCATTAATAGCAGTTGGAAATGATGGACTTCAAGAAAGAGACAGAATGGTCCGAGCATGCATTGCTATTATCTGTGAACTAGGTTAGAATTTTCTTTTGAGTAAGGAAAATACAGTATTTTAGAACACATATATAACATTTCTTAATGCCTTTAATACATGCATTATTTAGTTATTGGTACAAAGATATGAGAAAGTAGGACATTCTTGATAGGGGAGTAGAGGACTTGATGTTTAACAAATAATTTCAAAATGACCTTGAAACTGGAAGTAAATTTTAGTGTTTTCCTCATCATGAAATTTAGTATATCAGAATTGTCCAAATTTTGGTAATTGCAATAAAATCTCTTAAATTCTGGCTGTCAGACATTAGCTAACTATTCCAAATCAGGATGTATGTTAAAAACAACAATCTATTACCTATTTTAACAAAAAAAAAAAAAAAAAAGAATTCTAAATGCAAAAGCATTAAAGAGTCCAATGGGAAAAACAGGAAAAAGTGGAAGAGGAATTTTGAATTACAAAGGAAATCAGATTTCAGCAGCTATTGATTGTATTACAAGGAGGCAAGAAAACATACTACAGTGCCAGAACAAAGGAAAAATAAATGTAACAAACATGATAAGTAAATGACTATGTAGATCAATAGGAAAAATAAATAATCCTCAAATGCATGGCCAGTCAACATATTTTAAAAGTTCAGCCTCACTTGTAACTAAAGATATGTATTTTAAATAAGAAGATAATATTTTTTTTGCCACTAAAAGTAGAAGTGGCATAGGCTACATTGACTCTTGATATAATAAATGAATTAATAACAAAATTTTTGTTTCAGCAATAATCAGTAAATCTAACAGAAAAAAAAACTGTACTATTTCCAAAGTAGAAAATAAAACTATATACAACAAATAAACTTAGTAAGAAATGTGTATGACTTACATGTTGTGCTTGGGGAGTGCTTTTCTCTTTTTGAATTTGTCCACTTGATTACCAAGAAGGCACAGGTAATTTGTGTGTGTAGAAATGAGAACATTGGCTGCCTTTGTGGTGGAGGAGACCTGATCAAAGAGTGGTCTGAGGGAACTTCTAGTTTGATGAAGGTTCTGTACCTTGATTGAGTTATTGGTTACCAGGGTATAGACAATTTTTCAAAAGTTTTTGAACTGTACTCATAAAGGTGTGTTCATTTTACTATATTTAGCTATTCTTCAGTTTAGAAAAAATCAGAAAAGAAACTTAATTCTATAATTCAACTAGAATTAACAGGAGAGATCCAACCATGAAAACATTTTTGAAAAAATTTAAATGGAAAGGAATATTTTTCTAATATATTTTAAGAAAACTATTCTAGTTTTGAAGAGATAGAAAAAAACTATTCTGCTAGTTATGAAGAGATAGAAAACTGAAAAAGAATCAAGAGCTGCAGACCCCAACATATAGAAAACTTTAGTATATCAAAAGTATAAAAATCAGTTTATGAAGCATGCTGTGTTAATTGATTAAACATTTTTAAATAAATTTGTTTATCATATTAACCCAAACTGAATTTTCTGACAGGTTGAAAACTGAAATGTTCATCACAAACTCATGAAAACACATGCATTTGTGCACACATAAAACAAAGTGCCTGATCTTTGAAACAAAGGAGTTTCTAAGCTTAAAATCTGAGTTTAAAATCTAAAGTAAAATTGTAAATTTGGTAAAAGATTTGAAACAAATAGAGGGCTAATAGTCTCATGTAAAAAGTCCTTGCAGTTTATGGGAAAGAAGAACCATTTCAGTAAAATAGGAATAAAGAATATGGAAAAACAATCAACAACATAAAGAAGAGTTTTAGGAAGTATATTCGGTGACTCTTATTAGATACATTTTATCCACATGCCCTTTTCAATGTCCTTGACTAGAAAGATTTTCAAGTCAGAAAGGAAATTGTTTTAAAATAAAACCCCAGATTTCTGATTCTATTTTATTAATTATCCCCTATATAATATATTAAGTTTTTCTTTTTTATTTTAGCACTTCAGAATCCAGAGGTGGTGGCCCTTCGAGGTGGACTAAACACCATCCTGAAAAATGTGATCGATTGCCAGTTAAGTCGAATAAATGAGGCCCTCATTACTACGATTTTGCACCTCCTTAATCATCCAAAGACCCGAAAATATGTGCGAGCTGATGTAGAATTAGAGGTAGGAACTTTAACATTCTTTTCTAGTTTTAAAATGCAACTTTAAATACAAACTCTTACTTTGAAATTTTTAAGTTAGTAGATGCAGCACAGCATTATGAAACCTAAATTTTCTAAGACTGGCTTATTCCCAGCAATATTTTATAGCTCATTCAGCTTGGACTGAATTGAAAAATACTATTCTCAGAATATTTCCTCGTATAAAGTGAAGTTTATTTTTTTAACAATGAAAATTTCACTAAGCAAATTAAAGCACAAACAAGGTTACATAGGCATTTACCTATTAAGAAGATTGTTTCTTTTTAAAGACTTTAGTGTGTTGTGTATAAAGAGCTCCTGCTAATTATATACTGTTTATTAAACCATGCTAAAAGTCTTTGAACTTAGAACTACTTATTCGCAAATAGTGACATGCATACTTGAAAGAAATAGAATACATAAATATCCTTTTAAAAATTTTTTTACTAATTTATTGTTTTTTCTAGTTAGTATGAAATAATACATACTCTTTTAAAAAAAGTACATAGTGAAGGTTGGAACAGAATTACCACAAACTATATTCTTATAATTTATTTGTGCGCAGGTACTATATTGTTGTTCATTACAAATCGTGAACTCCAGATTTGTTTGTATTTGGGTTGAAATTATGCAAGGTATAAAAGATTTATTTTCCCTAGTTTGTCTTTCTTAATTATTTTATGTAAAAATTGTCTTAAATGTTATAATTCTGCTTTTATTAGGGCTATTAGAACTATTTGAGATAACATTGACATCAGCCTGTATCATACTAACAAATTTAAGTACAATATTCCTCTTAATATGTGATTTTAAATACATTACTCTTCGTAATCCAATGGGAATAAACTAGCATTTTTCATATTTTGCTGTATGTTTAGGTTTAAGTTTTATTTTATCAAGTAGAAAAACTATAATCTTAAAATTGTGAGATGATTACAGTGAAGGAAGGTAGTATGTGTAGGCCTGTTTTTTTGTTCCTGTATAATTGTACAGCAGATTTAAAAGCCTTTATATAAGTGAAAATTTTTCAAATAATAGATTAGATGTTTAAGTACATGACTATATCTTTGCTTATATCTTGTTCTTTAAAACCACAAAAATTGGGTCCTTACTAAGATCCCCCAAGAATAACATAACAATTGAGAGCATATACAGATCTGGTTTTGACTTTTTTGTATGACCTGCTAGCTTTATGATTTGGGGCTAGTTATTAGCCTCTTCTTTCTTTTTCTTTCCCTCCCTCCCTCCCTCCCTCCCTCCCTCCCT
>PVKU01015465.1:0-18247 GCA_004027475.1 Anoura caudifer | reverse complement strand
CCAAACTGCTCGGTAACCTCTGGCTTGGCTCCCAGGAAATAACCTTCTCTGGTTGTCTCACCCAGATGTTCTTCCTCCACTTCAGCTTTGTGGTGGACTCAGCCATTCTGTTGGTCATGGCATTTGATCGCTATGTGGCCATCTGCTTCCCCTTGAGATACACTGCCATCCTGACTCCACAGGTGATCATCAAGCTTGTGGTGAGCATTGTTGCGAGAAGCTTCTCTGTTATCCTGCCAGATGTTTTTCTGCTGAAACGCTTACCCTTCTGCAGGACACGTATAATCCCACACACATACTGTGAACATATAGGGGTTGCTCGGCTTTCCTCTGCTGACATATCCATCAACATCTGGTATGGATTTGCTGTGCCTCTCATGACTGTCATCTCAGATGTGATCTTTATTGCTGTTTCCTATACTTTAATCCTCCGTGCTGTCTTTCACCTCTCATCCCAGGGTGCCCGCCAAAAGGCCCTCAGCACCTGTGGCTCTCATGTCTGTGTTATCCTTATGTTTTATACACCTGCCTTCTTCTCCATCCTTGCTCATCGCTTTGGGCACAGTGTCCCTCGAAACATGCTAATCCTCCTTGCCAATCTCTATGTGGCCATTCCTCCTGCTCTCAATCCTGTTGTTTATGGAGTGAAGACCAAGCAGATTCAGGACAAATTTATTCTCCTTTTTTCTTTGAGGAAAACATGAGTGGGGAGGGCCACTGAAGGAGAAATTTAGGTAACACTGATTGGATGAAATTTTATATAACACAGGAAGGCATAAAAATAAAGCTGTAACTCGTATTAATTTGATATTTTAGAGTTTTACCCATGTGCAAAATAGAAACTGAAGAGAGGAGAAAGAATATCTTTGAGACTTATAGAAAATTAAGGGTTTTCTTGATTTAGTTTTCTTTCCATTTATATGAAGAAGGTAATGATGGATATAGAAGACTAAGGTTCGCATTTTTCATAATGCTGATTTTGAAATATTTCCTATCATGCAACTCATCCCTGTGTTTCTCAGTTTCTGAGTTCAATGAAAATCTTCATTTTTCCTCTTTAAATAGCTATAAGTTCTCTGTACAACAACTATCAAATTTACTCCTTCACACTTCAATCCTGATTCTATACATTATTAATTCCTTCTCTTGCATCCTTTACTTAGTTACTTGTTTCTTACCCATCTCTGATTACATAGAGTTGATTGTCTTTTGTATCTATTTTCAATTGCATCTCCAAAGAAAGTTTTACTATCTTTGGTTTATATTTTATGAGTATTAATATTTTTATTAAAATAATTATGAAAAAGCAATATTAGTTGATTAATTTTCACAGATGAGAAAACTGAGACTTAAAAGATTACTGAAAGACAGGTAGTAGATGCAAGACCTAAAACTAGGTCTGTCTAATTCTGAATTCTTCATCCAATTGCCTTTTATGTATCTACTCACTTAAATGGCTCATAAAATTTTCAAGCATAATTACTCTAACACTAACCTGAAAACTCACTAACTTCCTCCATTAAAAAGTGCTCTTATTTTTGCATCTTTTTTTTGTTGTTGTTCAATTACAGTTGTCCCTATTTCCCCCCAATTACTCATCTCCAACTTGCTCACCCCTCACCTTCCATATTCAATCCTCCAGAGGGCCCAGATACATATGAAAGGATACTTAGCATCACTAGCCATCAGAAAGATGCAAATTAAAACCACAGTGAGATACCACTTCATACTGGTAAGAATGGACATCGTAAACAAATTGACAAACAACAAGTGTTGGAGAGGATGTGGAGAAAAGGGACCCCTAGTGCACGGTTGGTGGGAGTGCAGGTTGGTTCAGCCACTGTGGAAAATAGTATGGAATCCCATCAAAAATCTAAAAATGCTAGTGCCTTGGGCTTGGCAATTCCATGGCAGAAAGTATACCCTAAGAATGCTGAAACACCAATTCAAAAGAACCTATGCACTCTAATGTTCATAGCAGAGCAATTTACAATAGCCAAGTGCTGGAAACAACCTGAGTGCCCATCAGTAAATGAATGGATCAAAAAACAGTGGTGCATTTACACAATGGAATACTACACAGCAGAAAGAGCTCCTATCCTTCAAGATAGCATGGATGGAACTGGAGAGCATTATATAAGTGGAATATGCCAGGTGGTAAAAGACAAATACCATATGATCTCACCTATAAGTGGAACCTAATAAACAAAGCAAACAAGTGAGCAAAATAGGACCAAAGACATGGAAATACAGAACAAACTGACAGTGACCAGGAGGTAGGAGGGAGGATAAGAGGAGAAAGAAGGAGAAGGGTCCAGTCAAGGAACAGGTATAAAAGACTCATGGACAAAGACAATGGGGGTTGGGGGATTGAATGTGGGAGGTGGGGGTGGGTAGGGCAGGGGAAAGATAATGAGGGTGGAAATGGGGACATCTCTAATTGAACAACAATTTAAAATTTTAAAAATGTGCAGATCTTTCCTGTTGCATATAAAAGTTCAGGTTTTTCTTTGTAAAAGTGATTCATCCTGAATTGGGTACTCTAGTGAATGTAAAGACATGAATATCCTTGGAGAGTCATTTGTCCATAATTGGAGAGTGCAGATTATTTCTGGAGTCAGAGCTTCAGTCATAATAGGAATGGGGTGGAAGGGAGGCAGAGGTAAAAGGAAAATTCTAGAGATTAATTTCTCCTACTTTCCATGAATGAGCAATAAGGTACAAACATGTGCATATACAGAGGTACTGGAAATTTCCAGGTTGGAATCCTTTGTCTCATTAAAGGTCACCCAAAGTGAGGAAGTTTGCAATTCCTAGAGACAACAGGGACTGAGAGAAGACAATACTTGTCCAAAAAGCACATTTTTTCTAGCTCTGAATTGATTAGGGAAGAGTTGGAAATAAAAATGCAGAAACACATTGCAATCCCACCAAGTTCTGAATGAATATATTGCCCTCCTATCTCATTGGAAGGAGAATGGGCTTTTCTCTTTGTTCTTGAGAACTTTCAACTCACTAAAAATGTAGAGCTGACCTCGGCAATAAAACACTTCCCTGCACCATTAAGAAATCCCACAATGGTACTTCTGATTCACTGTGTCACTATGAACAAGGTTTTAAAGCAGAGCTAACATATAAATTCAATTTTAGTGAAATAGAATTGCTCCAGAAAAATGGGAAATAAAGACTCATTAACTAGTAATGGTAGAAATATTTATTTTACAATTGCTAAAATTTAAAGAAAATTGTAATGCTTTCAAGTGATTTTATTCCTTACAGCAAGAGTAGTAATGTTGAAAATAAACTAATAGTATGTTTAAAATTATGTATTTTAGTCACAGTGAGATGTGAACAAAAAGTGAACAGACAGCATACTTGATTACTCCTTTCGTGCTAAAAAATGACAGAAGCTGCTGCAAATATTCTGCTGTTTAATTTTCACAATAAATCAGGCAAATTTTGTTAGTTTTATTAATGAGAAACTAAATCCCATAGAATTTATTGAAGGAGATTATTTGATGAAGGCCAATATGTAGCAAACCAGAATTATAATACAATTCTCAGTGTCATACATACACACACTCATCTGTCACAGGCAGAGCTGCAATAACCTGGACAGCAGAACAGAGGTATCTGGCATCTGAAACATGAGACTTCAGGAAAAACCCCCCTCATGCCCTTGAAGGCCCAAACCTCTTTCATGAGACACTGGCACAGCTTATATTTCTCAGTCATCAGTAGAGAAAATGTTTATTAGGTTTAGACATGTTTTATACTTAATCACGTGTTTCTTTGATAGTGATCCCAATGATGGTATATTTTTTATACCAGGACAATTTTTAGTAAATGAAGCCAGCATTCAAGTATCTCATTCAAAGTTACACTGCATGAATTGGGAGAGATTGGACTTAACTCAGACACTGTGAACACAAACCTTCCACTTAGTACCTATTATTTATGACATTGTCTCCTTCAGTCCTGGATGAAGAAGGAACATCATGGTTGAACTGACATGTCACTGAGGACTCATTTGTGGTGAATGTTTCCTATACAAAACCTTGAATAACATACAAAAGAAGTTGTTGAAGAGCTTTCCTTTTTCTTCTCAGTGCACAGGAAATGAAATAGAAAGAATTTGGTGTAGGTGTCACCTCCATACAGGTTTTTTTTTTTTTTTTTATAATGCATTAGTCATTTTCTTTGGGATGATAAAAATAGTGAATCAAGTTTCTTTACTAATACAAACACGACATTGGGAAAAATACACTTGACACAAGGCAAAGTGTAAACTCTACTGTTGAATGAAGGATGCTGAAATGGGAAAAAAAAAGGGAAGCAGCAATAAAAAGTAGGGACAATAGTGCAGAAAAGCTCAGTGTATTAGGTGCACTCAAGGCCAGAGGCATTACAAAGTAGATGAGGGTGTAAGATTTAAGAGCTTGGAGAACACAGTGTCATGGGGCCAGTACGTGTCATGGGATTAAAATATGGATCAATTTTCTAAGAAAATGGACATGAAGAGGATTTATAGATGAGAAACCCATGGTTTGTTACATTGTGAAATGAGACAGTGCCAGTATCGTACTCTAGGAAAACCCCAACACGACGAGGAGGAGCAGACAGACTGAGGGCTAATTCCAAGGGATCAGAGGAGGAAAATTCCACAAAAGCATTATATTCAAACTGATTCTCTAATCCAGAGGCACTGTTTAGGTTGATCACTAGAGGTATCAGAGTGTTTTTAACCACATACCCCCGAGTACCAGACCTGCTGCTCTGACACATCCACCTCCCAGTAATGTTTCCCTGATGTGATAACCGGTACACCAATTACAGTAGAAGCATTCTTATTTGTATCAAAATGGGGCTCATATGTCACTTGTCTCAGATCCCCAGAAATAGCAACATTTCATTTGTCCTTGGGAGAGTACAGGGTAATGTGAACTATAGAAATATTACTGCGTTGGATGAGGGATATGATGTGCCTTTCTTTGTGACATTGTAGTGGGATCTTGAGAATAATGTTAGTGGAAACTAGGAAAAATTAGTTCTGTTCTTGGTAATAGGTATAACATTGATGAAGCATAATATGTATGTGGTGTTGGAAAGGAATTTCAGGTCCCAAAATCAGAGACAATAAAAACACAAAATTTTGAAAGAAGATGAGGACAGGGGCTTTATGATACTTATCCTGATACTGATGCATCTGTCAGCTCTGAAATGATAAAAATTCATAATAATAAATATAAGAAAAGGAGTCAGCACTACAATCTACTCACTCTCTACATCAGGGGAGAGACTGGGGTCTAAGTAAGGTAGTAAATGGAATAATGAGAGGAGGACAAGGCAGCTGGTCACTCCCATTAATTATGACATATCATCAGCACATGATATCCATCCTCCTTTGTCTCCTCTATCCACACCTAGAAACTGAACCTTCCTCCCCCTTTCACTCCCACCATCACCAGACCCCCACAGCCACCCACCAGCTCTGGCATTCCTCACCATGAAATGCTTGCAGCATCCCACTCAGGTCAGGAGCTTGGAACACTATCCTCTATTCCTTGGACAGTTTTTGGTTTCTTGAGAGTGAAAGTCTTACTCCTAGAGATGACAAAAAAGATCTCCACACCTCTGAATTTTATCTCTCCACAACTACTGATTTTGTCTATTCACACCATTAAGTACTTGAGCCTCCTTCCATGGACCCCTGAGAAAGGAGAGAATAGATTCATGACCTTGGAGCCAAAGGAAAGTGCTCACGTCTAACTTTATAGTACACAGTGTGTATTCTTAGGCAGGCCTTGACCTCACAGAAGCAGTTTATTCCTTCCAAAATGAAAACTAACGTCCACCTCTCTAACCTCTTGGAATCACATAAAATTACATGAACTAAATTTTTTAAAGAAAACTTTGCTTCCAAAATAATGTGAGGAAAGTCAGAATGGATATGGAGAGATATTACATGAAAGTGAGGTGGCAGAACCTGGCTCCTAGTTGTTTGAGGTGTACCAAGTGAGGGAATCCTGTTTGGACAGGATCAAGACTTTAAAGTCTGCTCTGAACTAGGGAGGCTCTCCGAACAACATCTGAGATTTCAGGTTCTCTGGGAAAACAGAGTAACACTTGTAAAAGAAGACATTGTGGATACCATTGTGGATACCATGCTAATAGTGGTCAGAATTCTGCATGTTTTAAAAGTTTCTTGCAGCCATGTACGTGTGAAAATTTAGACAGGATGCTGCCCTTTCATTCTTGCTTCAAAAGTGCACAGTCAAGAGGGATCAGTTGTTTGCACCAGGGCCAAAATATTCTTTGTGATTGAAGTCTGTTTTTGAAAAATACAGAGAACTGTATGGAAGGGACCTGGTTTCTTCTATTGCCAAGGGAAGAATTAAATTAAAAAAGAATCCTCTCCAATTTTAAGTGCTTGGCAGTAGAGAAGACACAGCTTACCCACAGTAGAACAAGCAGCTATGAAATATGGGAACCTGAGTTAAATACTTGAATGCTGGGTGAATAAAACTGATGAAGTCACATGGCTCTGACACTGCAACATCTCATCCATAACAGCTGCGGACCCAAACTCTGCAACTCCCTGCTCCCAACCTAAATTCGCCAGTACAGAAACTGGTCCATTTGCAATAGTTAGAGAACACTCAAACCATGAAATGTGAACAGAAATTTAAGATAAAACTACACCCGAACTTTCCTGCCCTGAGCAATATTTTATTCTAATTAACCACCAAATAACTTTAATGGCTTTTAACCTCTTTTCAAAGCACAAAAGGACCATCTCTGGTCTCCCAACATACCTTTCGGTGATGCCATTCACATCCTAGGCAGAAAAGAGAAAACACAAGTCAAGGAAGTAATAAGCCTCCTCACTTACAAAGCTTCATCACATCTTTATTCCCAAATATAGTCACAAAGTGAGAACCAAAAAGTAAAGAAGAGACCTAAGTCGATCATTCAAGAAGACTCATGTGAAGTTCTCAGGTTTCCTAAAACGTAGAAAAAACTTTCACCTTGTGGAATCACAGCATGAGGCTTCCAGCACCTGGACATGAAGTATATTTAGGAAGACAACATAAGGCCCATGATATTTTACCCATGTTCATAAGGTACCTCATGAGAGGATTTCAATAATTTATGACTTGTTCATTTATTCAACATGAATGTAAAGTGATGTACGATTACTTGTCAAGCATTATGCCATAATTGGGAGACTCAAAAATGAATAGTTAAAGTATTCCTCAGGAAGTTTACATGACTTCTGCTGAGGGTACAAGAAACAAATGCATTAATGTAGGCTTGTCTCAAGTCTCTCCTCATTTGATACACTATCTATAATTGGCCTCATCCACTCCCAAAATTCAACATGTGCAATTGATTTCCAAGTTTTATTTTTATTCAATTTTGTCTCTTAAATGCAGGTTAATACATTCCCTAGTAAAGAAGGTTCAGGAACCAGTAACTTAGGAGATTTCATATGTACCTTACTCCACCAAACAAATTGCTCCTCCCTCCTTTGTACCCCTTTGTTCATGTTGCTACCATCTCCTCAGTCACTGTCCTAAACACTACAACATTTACCTGCATTTCATTCTCTACCGAGCCAGTTTAGTTCACATTGTTAACAGTTGTTAGAAACATGTCCCAAATGAAAGATCAGGAAAATACTTCAGAAAAATAGCTAAACAAAATGGAAGCCAAATGCAGCATTCTAAACAGTTGTTATAAGAAGACTCACTGAACTTTGGGAAAGAATAGGTGATCTCAATGAGAACTTCTAGAAAGAGACAGGACCCATAATGAATTAGATAGAAAGCATAAAAAAGACTGAGTGAAGAATACAGAGAGAATCTTAAAAGCAGCAAGGGAAAAGCATTTGGTTACCTATAAAGTTTCCCAAAACATTATCAGCTGATTTCTCAATGTAAACTTTACATGCCAGAAGGGATTGGCATTAGTCAAGTGATGAAAAGCAAGGACCTACAACCTAGATTACTCTAGCCAGCAAAGCTATCATTTAGAATTGAAGGAGACGCAAGGAGCTTCCCAGATAAGAAGAAGTTTTACAAGAAATGTAAAAGTGTCTTAAGAAGAAGAAGAAAAAATTATAATGGCATCTATAGACCCTTTCACACAATGAATGTACAATACACATTCTTTTCAAATTTTTATAAAGTTTTCTGTATATACAACATTTTAGGTTATAAAGCAAGTGTCAATACATTTAATAAGTGAAATAATAAAATAAATGCTTTTTGATTAGAAAGGAATGAAATTTAAAATATTCAGAAGTATAAATCACCCTGTTTGTAATTACACATTAGTTTGAAAGATACCAAGAGTTGAACAACAACAAAAAAATCACAAAAGAAATTTGAAAATAAGTTAGAGTGAATCAAAATAACAAGTAAATAATCCAGAAGTATAGAATATAGCAAAAACAATGTATTTATATCATTAAAATGATACAGGAAAGATTGTGTCAAATCACTGGTCTAAATTCTCACTTTAAGAAACTAGAAAAACAACAGCAAATTAAACACAATAGACAGACGTGCATACACACACTCATGTATAAATGTGCTTATACACTAGCACAAGGAAACAATGTAATTAAGAGCAGAAATCAATGATATAGGAAGGTTAAATACAGATAAATCAGTAAAACTATTCAGTTTATTCTTGAAAAACATCAATAAAATTAACCAGACATAACAACAACAACAAAACCACCTTACAAGAAATAAAAGAGAGGACATTAGTGTAAGTACTGTAAAAATGAAAGAGATTCTGCTCCGGCTGGTGTGACTTAGTGGATTGAGTGCCAGCCTGCAAACCAAAGGGTCACCTGTTTGATTCTGAGATCAGGGTACATGCCTGGGTTGCAGCCAGGTCCCCAGTAGGGGGCTCATGAGAGGCAACCACACGTTGATATTTCTCTTCCTCTCTTTCTACCTCCCTTCCCCTCTGACTAAAAATAAATACATTTTATTAAAAAGTAGTGAAAGAGATTCTAAGGGATTATAATGACTAATTTCATGTTTACAGATCTGATAACTAACAAAGGACAAATTTCTACAAAGATGTACTTTATCAAAATCTGACTCAAGAAATGTTAAAAATCTTAAGAAAATTTAATATATTTATATTTTACACCTTCCCAAAAAAGAAAGTCCCAGAGTGAGATGGTTTCACTGGTGAATTTATAGAATTATTAAAGGATAAATAATACCAATCTTTCATAATTGCTTATTAAAAAATACAGATGAGAAAAAAACCCCAACTCACTCTGTGAGGAAAAAACAAAACCAAAACTCTTGGGACACAAGGAGGTTTCTGAAAACTGTTCTAGGCTAGATCACAGATATAGGGGCCTATAGAATATAATTAGAAACAATGAATCTTCTCCCCAAAGTCAAATTTTTTGCACTACAATTGATACATTAATAAAAACAAGTTTTTCCCTTATTATTCATGCATTCAATTATTCCTATAACCTCTGAAATAAATGCAGGAAAAGGTCACTGCAAGACCATGGGAACCTCAATGTCACCACCAGAAACAGCGCAGCTACACAACAGAGCAGGAAACTTACTTTTCATTTTCCTCCGTTCAGGTGCTGGGGCTTATTCTGAAGTCTTACCTGCAGCATCTTCATCATTGACCCCTGCAACTGATGCTCCAGCTCTGATATAAGATCCCTCAACAACTGGCTCCGCTGGACCAGCTCACTCTCAGCCTCTTCCAGGACACAGAGACTATCTCCCTCCTCCATCACCACCTTTTACAGCTCCTTCTGCTCCTCAGTATCCAGGATGCCTCTCAGTTATTTAAAACAATCCTGGACACTTTGGATCTCATTTTGTATTTGGTTTTTCAGGAATGAGAAAGAGAGAGGTACTTGGGCTATTAGGCAGAGACTGGGAGCCAGAAAAAGAAGTATTTGATTTGGAACTATAGTTCTCACAGGGAAGGGAAACAGAAGCAAGAGAGCAATTCTTGGGGGAGGCTACTTTTTTCTATTACTTTCTCTCCATCACATTCCAAAATAAAGGCCTGTAGTTCGCATTATTGAAGCCAACCCTAAATAAAATAGGACACCTGGTGTGGCTCAGCTTTCATACAGCTGCCCAGAACAGTTATGCTTCCCTGCATTACTCCTGACCCCCATCCCCACCCTCAGCTAACTTTGAGCACCAGGGACCACTGAAAATTGTATTCCCCTGGAAGAGTTCAAGGCTCAAAATAATGACAGAAATGAACACAGAAGTCACTAGCCATTCTCACCAGAGAGTCTCTCTAAGAATCACTAACCTACAAATACCTTTGTTAATTTGTGACAGGTTCTATTTCAGCCCTACCCCCCATCAGGAAAAGAATAAAGAATGCCTAATAACTGACTGGACATATCAACTGTCAGGTAACAGAAGGAAAAGAGCTCCTTGGGACTAAGACTCAAGGATCTGCCCAGATTCTTGTCTAACTCCCTCAGGAAGAGTCTCCTCCCATCTCCCAGGAAGTTCTCTGATGTCAGCGCTCAACTTCTCAGCTTTCTGCTGCTCAGTCCTCAGCCTGTCCAGAGCTGCCTGCAACTTTTCCTGTGAGGGAGGAGCCACACCAGAATCTAGCTATGGTTGTTCTCAGCAACAGAACAGAGCAGGAGTCCCTTCCGGGAAGATCGCTTGAGCTCCTAAGCTCCACTTCCTGTCTCAAACAGGCACTGCCCTCGTCCACAGCAGGAGGTGAACAGTGGTCAGAAAGTAAAGCTAGCCTGAGCTCTGCCTCCAGTCTGCTCCACCCCACCCCACCCCACCCCTACCACCGGAGCTGCGCTTCCTGCCCCTGCCCCTGACCCCTCCCTGGAAAAACAGGTCCCTGGTGCCAAAGAAGCTTAGGGGGCACTAGAATAGAGGACAAATAACGAAAAAATCAAGCTGATCTCTGAAGAGACTAGCTTTTACAGGAACTGTGAAACAAAAATTAAAATCTGTGACTTGAAGGAATTTTGATGTGGTGAGTGTGTTCTTTAAGACTCATGTCTTAAAGAAGCCACCATTCCCATGTCAGGAGAAGACTGATTCTCTTTGTTCTAGAAGAAACTTGATCCTGTAGTAAGGAAAGAATTTAGGCATCAATCCACCAAGCTGCCCACTTACCCCTCCTGTTCAAAGGGACAATGACAGCTCTGCTTGGGCACCAAACCTCCACCTATTAGCACAAGCTATAGGAATATCCACTTCTGTTTGAGTCTGCTCGTCATTTTGTAGTCATGTGGAATGCACAGAAATGTCCTTTGGGCCTGAGAAGGTGAGCATAGGAAGAAATGTGATCTAAGTAGTCTAGCTTGGGGGCTGGGGAAAGAAGCAACACAAGGATTGAGAGTTATTTTGCACATCAATAACGGCAGGCAAGCATCATACCTATATGCAGAAATGGTTGTTTTGGATATCAATAACAGCAGACTAGTCTCCCAGAGTGAGTGGAGTCAAAAAGGTATGCATGATTTTAACCCATATTGTAACTGGGAGGCAGCTCCCCCAGTTACAGCACCTGTGCAGGAGCTGGGAGATGGTTTGCTCCACGTCACAGGGCCACACCTGCCAGGAATAACTATGGCAGCCAAGAAAGACAGAGACTATGTGAGTGCTAGAGGGTGTAGCCAATTGTGGGAGGAGTAGAAAGTGTGATCATGGAGGAGGTTCCAGGCTGGGATTTAAACTAAAGGCAGGCCGTCACAAGGGTCCAGGGGAATAATGCCAGGCCATGAGAGACACAAGAGGGTGAAAGGACTCTGACTGGTGGGCCAGGAGCAGGTGCCACATGGTTTTGGATTAAGAACTAGAGATCGCAGTGACACAGCTAATGACACTGCAGACTTCTTTTTCTTCTGGAGGATGGTACTTCTCATTGGCATGTTCTGAGGCTGGTCTTGGTAGGGGACTCAAGACCTGGAAAATTTTAGCTTAAGGAAAAATTATTAAGCCTAGCAATGTGTATGTTAAAGCCTTTTGTTTCAGAAACTGCAGATAAGGTGCATCCTGACTCCTGGGAAACAGCCAGCCTCCTGGGGTGCTGGCTAGAGATTACTGCCTAAAGACTAGCTGACAGGCATCTGGGCCTTTGTATCAATGAGGAGACAGACCTTCCCCTGCCCTTGGGAACAGCTAGCTGCCCGGGAAATGGGAAACGAATGCTGCAGCTTCACTCACCTAATCCTCTCTGAATTTCAAAGCCCTCACCGCACCTGGTTCGTCTTCCCCCACCTTCCCTATAAAAGTTCTGGCCAGAAAAGAGAAGGGAAGATGGTTTGTTAGGGTATGAACCTGCCATCTTCTCAGATCGCCAGTCATCTGAATAAAGCGTCCATAAAAGATTCAATTGCTGTCATTGCTTATTGGATTTGGTAGTGAAAGGCAGCCCAAACACCAGTGTCTTTTCCAGTTATAGTCTTACTGGGCAAAGGGGGGAAGGCAAGACTGTGTGTGTTTGTGGGTGTTTTAAAGTGACTTTGAAATTTAAGTGCAACATTCTGCCATTACTCTAAACCGGTATAACTTTTGAATTAAGAGTTCCTTTCCTTTTCACCAAACTCTGGCACTGAGAGTCACAGTTTATACTGGCGGTGGGCAAAGATGAACCTAGAACAGAAAGACCCAGGGAGGTGGGGGAAAGGAGCTTGTTTCAGTAACAGTATCTTGGCCCCCAAACAGGTCCATTCTGTAACAAAAGTAGAGATTTCCCCATCAAGTACTATTTTCTGCCCTGTCTTTCCTCTATCCTGGTCTGTTACCTGGTACTCCTGGGCAACCTCCTCCATGAAGGAAGTGTGGTGATCTCAGTCATCTTGAGACCTCTCACAGAGCCAGCAAAGGAACTTGCCATCTTCCTTACAGAAGAGCAGGAGTGTCTCTCCATGGCACTCATAGAGATCTCTATTTTGCTCCTCCTCTGGGCTCAACTTGACCTCCCTAAGTGTCTCCACTATGTTGGCCAGATGCCGATTAGGCCGCAGGTTTGCAGGCTGGTAATGGCTTTGGCACACAGGGCAGCGGCTCTCTCCTTCTTCACTGGCCATGGACCTCTTGTTGTTTGCAGTGAGGCAGGCTTGGTAGAAGCTCTGCCTACAATGCAGGATCAGAGGTTCTGTCAGGAGCTCCAGGCACATGGGGCAGGTCACCTTCTCCTCTAGGTTCACCAGGATTCCTGAACCATAGCAACCATTCCCCTGCTCCTATGTGTCCCGATCTGAGGTTGCTCTGACTCACAGGTTTCTGCCACATTGGAAAGGGTAAAGGGGGCAGAGTGAGAAAGGTGAGAATAAATGATGCTACTCTGTATAAATTAAGCACAGGGCAAGAACAATACTGAAGGACAAAAAAGAAAAGGTAGACAAGGAAAGGAGCTTGGCGACACGGTAAAAAGGACAATTCATACAATTGTAAATCCTTTTAGTTCATCTGACATGACAAATTTCATTTTTATCTGTGCAATGGTTATTACTGTCCTTCACTTTTACACAATAGAAGGATGATATGAGCCCTTTCTACCAAGATCCTTGTGTGACCCAGCATCTCACCCACTTCTTTCCCATCCTCAATGCAAAAACACATCCATGTGATGCCAAAACATGTGTGTTTGGGTGTAAAACACATCCTCAATGATAAAAGCACCAAACCACCTATGTGTCTAGGCTTTTATACATACTCCTCTCAGCATGCAAAGCTGCCCCTGGTATAATAAGTAGGACTCACTCTCAACCTCTAGTTAACTCTCCCCTTACATGTTCATTTATCGGGAAGACATGCTCTGACTGCTTATTTACAATGTAACCATTGCCATCATTTGCTATATTTCGAAATGACTTCTCTTATTATCAGGACAAAATATATGGCAATGTGTTCATATATGTGGTAAGAGCAAACCCTTTTTCAGATGTCTACATAGATAGAGATGGTGAGTGACTTACAAAGATTATTTATATTCAATACACAGAGTCATGATGAGCCTAATGTATTCAGGGGCCCCTTCGGAGGTCTGTTCCTACCTTAGTGAGTTAATTAAAGACAAAACAGGTAACTTAGAAATTTTGGAGCAGTCTCATGTTGATAAATGATAAAATTTCATGTTTGCCTGGAATATACTAAGGACATCAGTAGGAGCCCAAAAGTGTGTGTGGATGTGGATGGTGGGAAGGGAGATAGTATAATATACTCATAGAATCACACAAGTCACGTATCTGGGCAAATAAGAACACAGATGAAATGAATGCCAGTACCAGGAACAAAGTCTCAAAATATCAGGTAAGATTATTCAACTAATTTTTAATGACTATAAATTGCATGCTAACAACTAACCTGATATCCATAAACAAACAAAAAAAAATGCATCTAAACAGAGAGATTAAACCACTGTGACCCTAAATTTCACCTGGAAAGTAACAGCGAATTAAATTATCAGCCAGATTTTATTTAGACACACACAGAGACACACACACACACACACACACAGGATGATGTGAAAAACACTACTAGAGAGGTGTGCATGTTGTTGGGAAATCTAATAATGGAGGCATATAATCGGTTGTCCAGCAATTTTACCTTGAAAACATGTGGGTTGAACTGAAAGCTGAAGAAAATGAAGGAAATATGGCATACAAGTGAGGACACATGTAGTAGGTAAAGAAATGACCCTTTCATAAAAGACGTACCACCCTGTCTGAATTTAGAAATGACAGTGCTGAAAATGACTAGCCCTTTGGGATCCCATAAGCCCCCAGTGACCATGATATATAGCACTTCCCCTTTTACATGACATTTAGGGGCTCTTTTCCAATAGCAAAAGAAATTAGCAATGTTTTGCCCTTAGAGAAAGGAGGGACATAATTGACTTTGCCCTTGTGTGGTTGTGGGTTAGATGGATCCAGTGCTGAATGGGAAGATGAGTCAGATGCATGCACAGTTGTGCAGGGGAGAAATGGTGAGAGCTTTCAGGACAAGGTCAGGAAGCAAATAGAGAGCAGGGAAGAGAGTAAGACATAGAATGGGGTAAGAGGAAAAGACGGCCGTTAAATTAGGTTCCTGGGAATAAACAGTCAACATCGGGCTCTTTCTTCCTGTAGAGGCAATATTGGCTTCCTCTTCTAATAAGATGGGCATTTAGTTTTGGTTTTGTTTTCTGAGAAACTTATGAGGCTACAATAAAGTGGAAGGTCAGCTTCATAAAGCTATATGATTGATAACAAAATAGCCTGATGTGGAAAGTGTGTTTTAAGGACTTCCTATAGAACTTAACTGCAAGTTAATAAGCTAAGACTTCATTTTTCTTAAGGAGAGGGTGACTTTTACAACCAAAACTGTCTGTTTTAGACTCTTGGATGCTGTGCTTATGAGCTCTCACAAGGTAAATAGTACACTGTAACTCTGGGCTTAAATAACCTGAGGTGGTTTCATACCTGTCCATTATATCTGGCTTCTTAAAAGGCTGAAATAACAAGGATAATGGACCTTCTATAGCACTGTGAAGACCATCACTGGGAGATCACCTGAGGCAGCCATTGTTGACATGTCCTGTTTCCTGTCCTGTATCCCTAGCTCAGCTAAGTGACCTGGAAGTTTGTATCTTATCAGATCACATGAAGGGGAATGGTGATCCAAATTGGAAATGACATTGACAGTCAGTCAGAGAAGGTATCAGAGTCATAGCACCGGTGGTAGCACAGTGATGGTCATTCTCCCTCCTGGACTCAATATGGCCCTGTGGCCGCAGTCTAGGCTCAGGAGTTCTCTCAGGAGCTCCAAGTAAATTGGACTAGGAAGCAATAAGAAAAGAAAGAAAAAAGTCTCAGTAGATATTTATGTCTCAATGGTTGCCAAAATTGATGGTAAAAGAAATATCTGCAGTATGAGATAATAAGTTTTCTTTTAGCTCTGTGCTAGGAAGAGAAATGTTTTAAAGGCTGTATGAAGATGAATTTAGATCTACTGATACTGTCCACTGGTGCCATGGTCATCACACAGGAAGGGAACCTCATAAAGAATGAGGCTGAAGGAGAACTGGAAGTGTATTACAGCAGATGTCCAGATACTGAAAACAGCCCAGAAGCCTATGCAGGTAGTCCCTGGCTGCAGAGACTATGGTCCAGATCAGGCTCTGATGAACAGCAAGATCAGAAGTAGGCATTGCATCAGAGGTAGATATTAAATAATGTCTACCCCTGTTTGTGACTCAAGCATGATCCAAACATGGGGAAGGAACTTTCAATTATTTGTCATTCCATTCAAGATCCAACCAGTCCTGAGACACAACAAAAGCCTATAGAGAAAGAGCAGAATATGCATTTTTGCCTTGGGGCTGCAGAATTTATTTTTATAGCATGGCTACAAGGACCTAAGGTCAAATCATTTGCTGCTACAGGACATAGAAGAGGAAAGTGCAGAGGAGCTTGAGTTCTCACAGATGGAGGTTGATGCCCCACAACCTGAGCAGTGACACCAGGGCTCCAAAGCAGGCAGGGAGATGCTAGATATGGAAACATGAGTGGTCCCTGCACTGCAGGGATATCACAACTGCCTAGACCATCCCTGAGGACCTATGGGTTTGTGCCCCACATCAGGCTGCCTAATTCAGGAATCTATGTCAGAACACTGAGCCTATGAAACATCTACCTTCAAAACAAACAAGGTTTATGCCCAGGAGAACCCTAAGGGTGTAAGGCACAGGTGTCCTCTCTTTAATGGCTCCTGCACAGGATTTAAATGACTTATAGAACCTGCCTCAGGATGTGGGGCAGAAGCAGATATTTGAGAAGTGCATAGACCATGAAGGCAATCCATCTCCTACAGGAGGAGTAGAAGCTGGTTGGACACTCACCAAAGGCAGAGATTAAGGACGTGAGCGACAACGTTGATCCAGGCACTATCCAGCCAACACAGGGCTGTATCTCCCTCTAACCTGTAGGTGCCGCTGGGCTGGTTATGCCTGCCCCATCCCCCTGCTGCAGCCACTCAGAGATGGCTGGGGAGTGCCCATGTCCCACTCTTCTCCTCTCCCAGGGCCATCACCCCTCTGCCACCACTGAGACTTTACAGGACCTGCCTCCGCCACTGTGTCCCTGTCTGAGCATTTGGGCCTAGGCGTCCCTCAAATGGGACACCCCTGAGCTCCCCTGCTGTGATGGCTGGGCTGGAAGTGGGTGCAGTTTTGTGCCCCAAGGTCTATAACAGTGAAACTCAGTATTGTTGGCAGACTACCACCCTCCAGGCAGGAGGGTGATCTTTAAAAGGGAGATCCAGAGGGACAATCTCAAGTTGCACATAAAATCTCTGATCAAATTTCTGAACTACACATGTTTGAAATAGATGACAATCAGCCCGATTAGGGTTAATGGGACTGATCACAGATGTCTGCTCCTGCAAAACCCAGGGGAGAATTTATTTTACTATATCAAGTGTTAAAGGCATTTATCTAAGAAAAAGAGGATCAAAAACTATGAACAGTAAAATGACAATAAACTCACAACTATCAACAACTGAACCTAAAAAACAAAAACAAAAACTAAGCAAATATCTAGAACAGGAACAGAATCACAAAAATGGAGATAACAAGGAGGGTGATCAGTGGGGAGTAGGAGGAGGAGAATGGGGGGAAGGTACAGGGAATAAGCATAATAGGTAGGCAAAAAGTAGACAGGGGGAGGTTAAAAATAGTATAGGAAATGGAGAAGCCCCAAAACTTATATGTACAACCCATGGATATGAACTAAGGGAGGGGGAAATCATGGAGGGTAGTGGCAGGTGCACGAAGGAAAGAGGTAAAGGGAAGAAAAAATTGGGACAACTGTAATAGCATAATCAATACAATATACTTAAAAAATTATTTCAGTACTTCAAGTAAGAGTAGGTAGCAACAACAAAAGATAAAACTTTATTTTAAAATAAAAAAATCACTAAATGTACAATAAATATAAGTAACTATAGGCAAATATTATGCAGCAGATTTGTAGAACTTACTCATCTTGCATAACTGAAACTTCAAACCTGTTGAACTTCAATGCCTTAAAAATGTAAGCAGTTAGAACTCATATTAAATAATTTTACCACAATAAAAGAGATAATGTGATTGGTAGCAAATATTAAATAATAAAATTCAAAGAGAATGTTTAGAGAAAAGCAATTGCAACCTAGAATTGTATACTAGAAAACTGTAAGATAAACTATATTTCAAAATTAAAAGA
>PVKU01015464.1:0-18244 GCA_004027475.1 Anoura caudifer | reverse complement strand
TTTTTTTTGTCCAGTCTGGGCTGTTACGTAGTAAGGGGTGGAGCCTTAGGTGTTCACCAGGGCAGGGCAGCCCAGTTGTTGGGTTGTGATGCTTGATGTGGGAGCGGGGTCCAAGAGGGAACAATGGTGTTTGTTCCACTCTCTCTTGGATTCCAGTCCCTTCTGCCGCTTTCCCCAAGCAAATTGGGCCCTTCTCTTGCTGATTCCTTTGTGGGTGGGCTTGTGTACATTCTAGGACCCTGTGGGTCTCTCTAATGAACTCTCCTGTGAGGCTGTGATTCTCTCCCGGCACTTCAACCCCCACAAGTGTTTTCAATCTGTGCTTTTAGGTTTTATTTCCCCACGCTGGGGCCCTGCATTGCGCAGTCTATCCTGCTACCTATTTTCACCTGGTTTATCTGCGCATGAATGTGTGACCGTGATCAGCAGCCCCACGCGCCTCACTTGGTCTGCTCATTGTCTCCTTGTGCTTGGCAACTGCTGCCTGTGTTTCTGGGGTGTGCCAACAGCCACCTGAGCACCAGGGACCACCAGCCACTGTTATTTCCTGCCTGGACCCTTCTCTGCCAGCCACTGACTCTGCCTCTCTTACCACCGGTCTGGGTGAATCACTGTTGGACTTCTGTACAATTCAATTTTCTATCTGTTCTGGGTGGGGTTTTTTTTGGTTCTATATTTTTGTTGTCCTTAATCTTGGTTGTGAGAGGAAGCACAGTGTGTCCACCTACGCCTCCATCTTGGCCAGAAGTCCCTCAGTGCTTTTCTTTCTTCAAAGAGCAATTCAAATTTATTAATATCATTCATCAAATTTAAATATCATCTTTATCATTCACTGTTTTCTGTATTTTTATTGTTGACATTGTTGCAGATGTTCCACATGAACTAATTTTTAATATTATGACCTCTTAATTGACTTTTCATATTTTCCCATTTGTCTGAATGGCCTTTGGACCCCCAAACAGTGTGTTTCTTTAATGATCCCATATACTGTTTCAATATGTAAGCAGAAGGTTTGGTCTATCATGTTATTCTCTTTCAACTTAGATTTTTTTTCTGGGTATTCTTGCTTGCCATTTTTTCCTCCAAATTAATTTTGTAATAGTTCTGTAGTTTATTAAATTTAAAAAGCAATTGAAATTTTTTTGAAATGTAACTACATTTAGAGATTTACTTTGGGAGAATTTACAACTTTATAGTAGCGAGTTTTTTAAATCCAAAAACATGGAAAGCCTTAATATTTTCTTTACATATTTGGGTTTTGCTGTTGTTTTTTTATTTTGTGGCTGAAACATTTTACATAGTTTTCACACAGCTTTTGCCTATTTTTTGTTAAAGATATTCCATATAGGAAGAGGATGTTTAGTTTTCTTCAGAAACTGCCCAACTGTCTTCCAAAATGGTTATATCAGTCTACATTCCATCCAGCAATGAATGAGAGTTCTTGTTGTTCTACAATCTCGCCAGTGTTTTGTGTTGTCATTGTTTCAGATTTTGGCCATTGTGATAAGTATGCAGCAATATCTCATTGTTTTAATTTGCACTCCAATGATGACATAAGACATGGAGCACTTTTTCTTATGCTTACTTGCCATGTGTGTATTTCACTTGGGAAGTGCCTGTTAAGTTTTTTGGCTTATTTTCTAATCAGGGCTCTTTAATTAAGAACTCTTTATAAATATCTATTTTAAATATTACTCACATTTTAAAAACATTTATCAAATGTGTCTACTTTAAGGATTATAAAATACAAAGATACTTAAAAATTATTTGTGCTGATAAGAAACACAAAGTCTAATGTTGAGAAAGACAAGTTAATCAATTATTATAATACAGGGTAATAAACATAAAGTTATGTAATGAGAACACACTCGATGGACACCTAACTAAAGCTATACCCATATAAAAGGAAGTCATCAAGTACTCTCTCATGATTTTATACCCTAAATTAGAAGACATTAGAATTGCACTGATTAGATAAATGAAGGTCAGCACATTCAAGGGAGTAATAATGTAATGTTAGCCATGAAAGTTATCTAAGAATCTATTCAAGAAAACTCAAGTAGCTAAATATGGCTAATGAAATATAACAAATATGTAGAGAGAGATGAATCCAGATTATAAAGAATCTTATTTATTTTGGAAGATATTTGGAATTTTATTTTGAGATGATAAAAACACTTTTTGCTTGGTTTTTAGGTATAGGTGTGCCATGATGAGATTTGGACTTTTGAGAAGTCTGTTTAACAGCAGCACATAATAATCAAGTGGATATGAATATTCAGTAAAAAGTGATTAATACTGAACTTCAAGGGACCCCAGTGGCAGTGGACACATACATTTTTGGGAACCTGTTATATTTCCAGAGCCATATATGTCCCATAGCCACCACATCCATGGTTATAGTAACGGATGCAAAATGGATGAACAGCAGTGGGTGTGTTGCTCAAGTGAATTAAATTCATCCCTCTTAAGAGACTTCTGTCTAGCATTGACTACTGTCTCGACTACAGGCTATCCAACTTGGGAGTTTTAGTGGTGACCATCTCACAATATGAACTGGACAAGTGAGATATCTAGCTATTTACATGAGAATTGAATTACGTAGAATTAAAAAGAGTCATAGAGTGATTTAGAAACATGGCAGGCTAAATTAGCATGGACTACCCCAACTCCAATATACAAACAGAGATATTTTGGATAAATTTTAGCTTTTATAAATAAGTAACCTTAAGATTTAATATAACATAATTATATAACTTTTGATTCTGTTTTTCCCAAGGGAAAATCTACCTAAAAACATTCTGCAGGAAAACATTTACACAAAACCTTTCTTTAACTACAATAGAATAAGAGAACTTCTCTGTAGAAGTCATGTTCAATGTAGTGCCAAAGAATGATCCATCAAGGGTAACCAGAACGAGAAAAGCTGTTATGACCCAAAAGAGGGGAAAGTAGCCAGAAAAACAGAAATCCCTTCACTAGCAGTCTCTGTTTCCTAGATAACAACACAAACAACCAAAGAAAAAAATGACATATCACTCTAGTAGTAAGGTCTCCAAAATAGTAGAGGAGAAACCATGATAGAAAGCCATAATCAGCTGCAAGTTAACACCTTAAAATGAGAAGAGAGACAATATAGGCTTATGGATGTAAGCAAGAAAATGATACCCAAAAGTACAGAATAAAAAATAGATTAGGATCTTCAGATTCAGAAAGGGAAACAGCACTTTAATATAAGGACAAAAGTAAACAGACTAGATTCCTACTTAAAGTTTTTACTTTAAGATATCTGTAATGATTTGGATAATGCTTACCTATTAACTGAATTGCCAAAATGGACTAATGACTTTTTCTTTTTTTGTTGCTTAAATCAACTTTTTAAAATAAATCTAGCTATATTTTTTATTATTAGAACTATTTAAATTTAGGCAGATCGTACTGAGAGGATTTTTGTACCACCACTCCTTACAGATGGACCAAATACAAGGACATATTAAGAAGAATTCTAACCTTATAAATTTAGTTTCAAAAATTTGTATTAAAATTCTAGAGCCATTATTTCACAGATTATGTGAAACTGTAAAATGTGCCATCTGTTCAGTCTGCATTACATGTTTAAATTCATTATATAAGATATTTGTGAATATATAATATATGCCATAAACCTATGCATATTTGAGAGAACAAGGTAGAGCAACTGCAGAAACAATGGTGCAATAAGAAAATTTATGTAAGAATTATCATGAAGTGTGGATATATACCAGACTATTATTTTTAAGGACACTGAAAAAAACAGCATGTGAACGTAGTTAAGACTGTCTACATCCCAAGAGGTACACTTAAATTTGCTCTTGGCATTTAAAAATATTCATACTATCCTCAGGATAGAAAGTTGTCAATGTTCAAGTTAGAGTTAGACAGCTCATGTTTTCAAGATCCAATCTACTGATAGCACATTTACTTGTACTTAAAAACCTAGTTATATATTTTGAAATAATTTTTCAATATTTTATTTTATTAACTTGTATGTAAGAGAAAAATATACTTTGTAAGTTAGAATGACATTGATTTTTCTAATTTTTTACTAACAAGATTATAATAAAATAATGCACTTGACTGAAAATAATAAACTGTTCTCATTAATTCTATAAATATTTATTGAACATTTAACATGTGGCAGACATCATGAGACCTTGGATATATAACATGGTTATACAGGCAGAGTCCTTGCTGTCCTAGAATTCACATTATGCATTATAGAATTGTTGGCAGAAAGAAAAAGCTTAACAAAGATTTCACCTGCCAGGTAGTTGATATGTTATGTGACATAACGTAAACAGGTAAGAGGACAGTGAGTGATGAGGTAGGAAGTGTCATTTTGAAGGACCCTTCTGATAAGGTGATACTTTGGCAGAAACCTAAATAAAAAAGTGAGAAACTAGGCAAAATAGGTATCTAGGAGAAAGGAGATCCAAGCTTGGAGAACATTCTACAAATATTTATGAGCTCCAACTAAGTGTAACACCCCACTGATTGAACTTACGGAGAAAAGTGTTCGTGATCTAGTTTTAGAGTCAAAGTGTGTCATGAAAAAAATATTTATTATCAAAAATGACTGGATAACTCAGTGAGAAAATTTTCAAGACTTTGAAAGCTCTAGCATCTCTACAGAATAGAGAACTCTTTCCACATTACATTTCTCAGGGAAATTTTTGAACCTTTGAGAGACCTTTCTCCAAAGGAAAGACTGTGTTCTGTTCACTACTGAAGCTCATGTGATTTTTAAAATCAATATTTAAATTTATAAAAAGCCAGAAGTAGAACTTAACATTTATAATTTTAAATATGAAATTTACCTTCCATTGAAGTGTGTTTTTGTTATGTCTTAGCTTATACTATGTATGTGAGACATTATAAAATTTATGACCTTAATTAAACAAATATTATAAAGTTTCAATAAAAATTAGTAGATGCAAGCAATAGTATTTTGGTAGTTATTTTGTTAATTCAATTTATCTCAAGTAAAATATTTTTAAAATATGTAAATGTTCTTTATAAAAGTCACTATAATTTTTTAAAATCAGATGTTCTTAACATATTGGCAAAGATAAAGTTTAATATGTGTATATGTGTTCAGAGTATGAAAATTGTACTCACTGTTATTCAAAATGTATTCAACAAACACCTTGTAGTTGCAATATTTTAAACTGTTTCCTAAACACTAGACAAGAATAATATTGAAATAAAACATTTACTATTCAGAAGTAAACGTTTTATCTAGAGATGGGAAAACTTCAATGTCCAAATGTTACATAATACTTCAGTGGATGCAGTTGGAAAAACACAGTGGGTGAGTTCACCTTTGTGAGATTTCTCTGGCCACTGTTGTGTAACTAAGTGGTTTGGTATTCTAGCTGATTCCAGGTTTGCCTTGCAAACAAGTGCACAACTGGGAATTGCACTATATCTGGTACTTGGGGGAAGTTTCAAGGAAAGTTCTTCCTCGTGTTTTAACTGACAATGGAAGGTAAAGACTGTTATCAGATTGTCATGTAAGATTGGAAGAAGCTATTATTCCAAACACAGAGAAGGCAAGCTAGTCTTGGTGTTAAAGATGCTTTATTTCTGCAGGAGTCTCTGTTCTTGCTCTTCATGTTATCAATTATTTCACATCACATATAGGGATTCTGGCATCCATTACCTCCAAATGAACATCATAAAGACTGCACTATTTTTAGCTAGGACAATCATCAGAGCTAAAGAATTTTGAATAAATGAATATAAATCCATGCAATTTTTGAAGAGTGTGTTTTAATATGAAATATTTATTAATAAAGTTATTTTGACAAAAATCTTTTAAAGTCTGAAATGTTATTAATGACTTTAAACAAGATTTCTGAGAATATGGTAGTTAAATGATATACATTATTCTTTCTGTAACCTGTTTAATAACATAACAGAAGAGTGCACTCACAAGCCTGTCCCAAAATTAAAACAAGTGATAACAACAAAAAATTAAGGGATATAGTGGATTCACTGCTTTGGAATGAAGCAGTTTACTTGTTTGCATTGTGCTTAATGTAACACATAAAAATACAATACTGTTATATATGACAATTTTTTATTGAAAAAAATAACTTACTTCAAAAATTTAGAATAATAAAATGACAGTACATAAGCCAAAACATTAATTCACTATAAGAGACTCTATGAGGTAGGAAACTTTTCTTTTAAAAGCAAAGACAAAAACAAAATAAAACTATTCAGTATATAAAACGTATATGTTGTAATAAAATCCAAATGTTGACAAAAATTATTCACTAAATGTGGATGAATAGCATCTATTAATTTAATTTACTCTATACTTATCACTTGAATTTTTAAAAATATGGTTGGATTTTGATAATTTGAAATTAAAAATGTACAAAATTTTCCACATTGTTTTAATTAGAATTTTAAAATATACCCAAAGATTTCATATTTTATGTTAATAGATTATAAAATAGCTCAACACTAAACAAAATAGCAAGATTCTGAATATAATTTAAACTGTATTATTTTCTTTGGGTGTATTGAATTGGACCATTATATTTCCTTTATTGAGTATAAAAAAGAATGATTCAGAAATAAGATACAAATGATTATGATCACAGAAAAGATATGTCAAAATGTCATAGGTGCTGAGAAGGTAATAACAGAGGTTATAAAAATGCATCAAATCTCAGTTTTGCTGCTTTATTTAGAAATTGAAATTCTGAAAGTTTTTGTTGTACATGAATCTGTCTCTCACAGTTTTGAAAGCATTTGACATTTTCTGCAAGTTGAAGTACATCAACATTTTAAAAATATTGCTCCCCCCAAAAATTACGTATATGACTCTTCAATATATTATAATAATAGCTTTGGGGATGACTTAAACATATTGCTACATAAACTTGTTATTTTCAACATATAGAAATAAGTTCTGTGTTGAAGAAAGTCAAGAGAATTACTGTTTAGAATCCACTTTTATAATATCTAAGGATGTTTTCTTTTAATAAAGATAGGGATCCTTTAAATGTTGTAATTGAAAATTAAGCAACCTAAACATTACGCCAAGCACTAAAGTTTCATCGAGACAGGCTATCCTGAATAATTTGGGTTGTTTATCTTAGGAATTTTATCTATGTAATAACTGTATAGGTTCTAATAGGACTTTCCAGTGTCAACTATAAACAAAATCAGCAGACTGTTATACCAAATACCTTTTATGAATGTGTTCTGTTTTCATAAAGTCATTTTCATGTTTAGAATTTAGAAGAGTGACTTTCTCTGTAATGTTGTTTTCTGAAGAAATTACAAACCTTGAAAATTATTTATGAGAAAATATTTCAATATGCCAGTAAAAATATACAAATATACATCCTTTACATTTTTGGCATTCAGAAAACAAAGTGAAAATAAGAAATTTCTTTATTTTGAATCTTTATTTTGTATAATAATTATGTTTAGACCAAGTGACCTAGTGTATGCAACAGAGCGGAAAAAGTATGATCTGTGTACATAGATGCCAAATACATGTACATTGATTCAGTCATTTATTCATTCATCAACCAGTCAAAACATACGTTATGAGCGTCTGTGTATAAGACATTGTCCTGTCTTCTAACTATAGAGACATAATTAAGGCAAGGTTTTGAGTCTAATAAAGCAGTGTTCTGGGGTGGGAAATACAGATATAGAAACAGCGTAACAATGATACTGTATAAATGTAAATAAGCTATGTTAGTATAAATATAACTAATGTCTAAAGCAATGTGATGATTCTCAATTGCCAGGAAAACAATACACTTTTAACCTGTGAAATATCCCTACCTAAGAATATTCAGCATGAAAAATTTATGGTAGGTGTTCCACATTAGCACCAAAAATAAGATTGGATATGCTTTATTGGAATGCTCACTATGCACTAAGTTGTCTTGAACCCATTTTTAAATGCTTTCTTATCACTCAGTTAGGCACTCTTATTAAATCCTTTTCATGGTATGGCAAGAGATGCACAGAGAAACTTTATATTCTCACCTTGGTAACACTGCTAGTAAAAGAGCTAAAATTTGAACCCAAGCAATCTGACCATAGAGTCCATTTGTTTATTAATGGCCAAACAGAATAACATTGCCCAGTCTCCATACAAATGAAGGAAAGAAAAGGGAACTTTCTTTTGACATCCCATATTTAGAAGAACAAGATAACTCTTTGTACGAGGAGATCAATGCTTAAGTTACTGGTTTCAGAGTGAGGAGAGGTATGTACTACATAATGATTTAGAGACAAATTTCATGCAATTAATACATATTCATCGAACACTTGCTATATTCCAAGCATTTTTCTGTGCTTACAGAATATATCAGAAAACAAAAACAAAGAGACATTTTGCTCCTGTGGAGCTTATGTCATAGGAAGCTTACACTGCAGAAAAGAAAAAAAAAAAAAATCACAGCCATCGTCATCAGCTAGTATAGATCTTTCCTAGTATCAACCGCTTATATTTGCTAATAGTTTCCCACAATCTGAAATAAGTGTTAAATTGCATGATCTCAATTGCCTCTTCAGTAATTTCATATAGATATAAAGCAATTTAAGGCTTTGAAGCCACAAATCTCTGAGCTTTATTCCACAAATATCTGCCCACAACTCTTTCAAATCATTTTCATTTATTCCCATCAACTAATCAATCAGTGTGTAAGTTGCAGTGTCTCCAGTGCAACTTATCTCCTGGTGGGTGTGTACTTAGCTGTTGAGTCATCACCCTTAAACATCAAGAGTCTCTATTCAGACCAAATAGAGCTGACTGGATTATAGTGGATGACAAGTTATATAAAAATATTTATGCACTTATATAGCTAAGTAGGTGACTAGATTCTGACAATTGAACAGTGATAAAGCTCATGTACTGGAAATTAAAATTAAACTAAAATTAAACCAGAGATCTTAAGTATCTTTTTTTTTTAAATTGCATTAAAAAGTCCAAAGTATCCATATGAGTTTGACTCTGGGCTTTCTTTCAGGCAACAAGGTCCTCAAACTGCAGGTTGCCCTTCTATAGTAGTGTTTATAACTATTCAACCCTAATTCATGCTACTCTATAGAGCCCTACGGTGACAATTATTTCTGAATTCATTAGTAAATGGAAGTCTGGTATGATGACAAAGCCAGAAGGGCTGTGTGTGTGTTTTTCCTGGCTGCCTGAAGAATCCCTCATGGCAGATAATAATATGTCATCTCTAATCTTACTTCCTGTTTCTAACATATATTTTCATTAACCCTTATTTTCTATTGTATCCTTTTTTTCTGACATAAGATTTACTTTGGTTCTACAATAATTTTGAGTGACTCCATGGGAGGTTAAACTGATGAAATAAATTATGTTACCAGTGTGCACAAAAAAGAAAAAAAAAGGCTCTTTGTAGATCATTTAATAGAAGAGAGAGAAAAATATCCTTCCTGGCTTTAAGTGAATGTTTCTCCAAATTTACAATTTTACCAATAAATCCCAGAGGATGAAGGATCATGATGTCACGTGATACAACAATAATTTCCTCTGAAAGATAAGAACACAGATAAAGGACTCACCTAGGCATTACTTTCTGCAAAGACTGTAGCAACATAGACTGAGTCCTAAGAAAGAGAGAAACTTTGCAAGCTGAAGAACATACACACAGCTAAATGAAACATAGATAAAGCGCAGCAACAATTATGTAAAGGCAGGCATATGCAAAGAAGTGTTATCAGAGGCAGCACCGGTGCAGAAAGAAGGCTGAGGCAGGGAGGTTTGTGTCAAACAAGACAGTTTAAATTCAGCCAGTCAGCAAACAGGGATGCCTGTCAGTTTGCGAGGGATGTTTTGCTTTCCTTGGACAACAATGCTCTTCTTCTGTTATAAACGACATTACTTAGCTTGACATAACAAGATGCTTTAAACAAGGCACTTAGGGGAGGAAGCATTTCTCTGATTAACTCAAGTTGAAACAGGTAAGACAGATAAGAGGAGGAAAAAACACAAATAGCTCATTGGTATGAGCAGCAGATTGACATACACAGAGAAGGCTGTGATGGGGAAAGGGGAGACATGCAGCACGCGGCAATCTTAATAACCCAGTTTGATGCGCTTGTAGGGCCAAAGTTGACCATTTGTGAGGAAGTCTCATTCTTGATGGTAAAAATAAAAAAAAATAAGGGATGAACTAAAGCTTGCTATTTAACATAAGAAAAAGCTTTAAAGCTATCACAAATGTTTTAAACAACAAAGGTTCTACAGATCTCATCTACTTTAAGGTTATTCTTTATTAATATGAGTAATATTAACGATTAACTTTTATCAAACATTTGCTGTTGTAGGCATTATGCTTAATCTTTTATACCTATAATTCTCTCAAAACTCCTATAATGTGAGCACTGAACTCTTCCTCATTTTAGCAGTGAAAAACTTTAATGCTTAAAGAAATTGTCAATTGCCAAAATAATATAGCCAGCAAATTACACAGCCTGGAGATCTGTGTCTTAACATCTCACGCTTAATCACCCTGCTGGCGAATGTTCCTTTACACTGCTGCGACAATTCTTTTATCATTAGCACCACATAACTGCAACATTTTAATCTACTTTTTTTGAAAACTTCATTTTTTAGCTTGATGTAAGCCTTTTCTCATGTTTTCTTATATTTTAATAGAGACCTCTTATTACCAAGGATCAAATGACAGCAATTCACATTTGCAAGACAACGATCAAGGCCTTCACATTCTCTGAGAGAAGCTTATGTTGCTTCACACTCAGTGGACATTATTTACTGTTAAATTATGATTGAACTCCTGTGGTATCACACATTATATTTCACACTAAAGTCAAATGAGCTCACGGTGATTAATGTTGCTACAGCAAATGCCAAAGAAATTAACAGCAATTCACTACTTGTTGTAAAGGGTGACAGGTAATTTGTGCTATTAAACAAAAAGGTACATTTTAAGCAGCCCTCATCAGATGTTTGTTTGGTACCCTTACAATGCTGATCAGAGTAAGTTTCTGTGGTAATCACGCAGCCAGAGCACCAAGGTCTGCCAGGAGTCCGAGACCTCAGATTTTAAAAGAGAAAAATTCCATTAAGTTTTTGGAATTCAGTTAAATGTGCATAAAGCATGGCTTTCTTTCATATATGCATATATATAATATTTCATAATTATGACAGCAAATGGTGTACTTTGGTCAGTTTTAGTGAAAGATTTGATACAGCTACATGGTAACATCCAAATATTAAAACAAGCTAAGAACACTCTAAAATAATAAATATTTTATTATTAACTATGAGGTGCATTCACTTGTGTTGTTTCAGACAGCAGTATCTGCTTCGAGGACGTGATAAAACGTAGAAAAAACAAACATCGTGTGTGTGCGCTGGGTAATGATGAGAGGTTTCTGAGCATTGCAAGGAAATGGCTTTGTAACAATAGTAAGTTCTTGTTTTTTTTAAACATTGTCGAAGACAATGAGTTAAATACTTAACTTACCTTTCTGTGACTATCACCCTTCTGCTGGACTTAAGATGATGATTTTTGTCTTGGAACAAAAATGGCACTTAAGTAAGTGAATTGTTATCATTACCTCAGAAATAAGAATAAAATCAGAAGTATAACTATCATCCATTTTCAATTTTGTCTTTTTAAAAAATGTGGTAAAGAACACATCATATAAAATCTACTCTAGTTATACATTTTTCAGTGTACAATAGAACATTGTTAACTATATTCACATTGTTGTACAGCAGATACCTAGAAATGAATTAGGTAAATTTCAATTTGACAAAAATGTTGTGTTTTGGGTTGCATAATTTATTGTCTTTAAATTAAAGACAATAAATTATTTTCTTTATAATCTATATTATAAATTATATACAAATATATAATTCATATATATTTCTTTTCCAGGTGTAATTCTTCTGTTAACTAAATTGGCTGGATTGTAATGTTTAATTAATTCAACTACCTATGAATCGTGCAAGCCAAGAAGTGAAGAAGATTGGACAACATTTAAACGGAAAAGTCCTAAGGTTTACAGGATTTAACACCCATCACAAAGTTCATTTCCACACGTCCCATCACAAGCAAAATGCAGCTGTTCCACTTTGCTTTCTTCAAATTATTATTGACAAAGGAGACTATTCAGTGACACCAAACAGATCTGTGTTTGAGGAGTAACCTGACACTTCCGGGAAAATACTATTTCTGAATTTGGCGTGATCTTTATTACCTCAGCTTGAAAACTTCTGATGTCTTTCAAGCAAGGGATATTTCTAAGAGAATTCTATAATTAACTGAAATGTTCTACTTGTTCTCATTTTAAATGATGAATTTGTTGTCTCTCAAGCAGAAGGAAAAAGGTTAATAGTCACATCACTCATTTCCCCAAAAATTTCTTTCGATTATAAGTGAAATAAAGTATCCCAAAGAAAAATCAAATTTTATTTATTTATGTATTGTAACATCTGCTACAAAACACAGAGTTAACTTAGTGAATATTTTTAGTAGAGCTGGGAGTGGGAAGGTGTGGGAGATATAGACTTAAAAAATTAAATTTCTGTGACCACCAATTTACAAATCAACTGTGTATTTCTGTTTTTATTTGAGAAAATTGAAGGCAGCTAATTAGTGCTATGCCTTACCAGTTTTAAATTACAACTATGTGCCCGATAATGACATTTCAATCAATGAGGGAATGCATATACAATGGTGCTATACCTTACAGCCTAAGTGTATAGCAGGCTATACCATCTAGGTTTGCATGGGTGCATGCTATGGTTTTGCACCATGAGGAAGTTTTCTAATGATGAATTTCTCAAAATATATCCCTTCTGTTAAATTGAACATGACTGTATTCCATTCTAAGAACTACTTAATAACATATATTATATGAAGTTCTGCAGAATTCTGATTAGAAACCAGTAGAGGATATAATATTGTAGTTTTTCCTTTTTTTTTTTATTTGTACATGCTATAACATTCCTGAAACAATTCTTGACACATTGCACTTAGAAAACATTAATATTAATCTTACTAGTGAAAGATTTTGCAAATCAAGGTTCAGCAAACTATAGCACTTTGGCTAAATCCAGCTCAAATCCCATTGTTGTGTTTTTTTTAATAAAATTTTATTGAAATGCAGCCACACCCACTTTAGTAGTTACCATCATCCATGGCTGCTTTCCTACAAAGGTTGATTACATAAGTTCCTGTGAAGATCTTATGGCTCAGAAAACCTAAAATAGTTATTATCTGGCCTTTTACAGAGAAACTGTGGCCCCTGACTCTCTATGGCCAATGTGGGCTCTACAGTGATGAAGCTTCAGATTGATCGCTTCAGAGATATCTCGGTGCAAATAATCAGAAGATCCGAGGACAGAGGAAATCTAAGGAAAGACCAATAAGTTGTTTAAGATTTGAATGTTCTGAAGAATATATTAATGTAGAGAATTAGGTTTATAATCCTCTTAGTCTCCAATACTGAATTATAGTTCCAGTTTTGTCTCAGTATTACCCTGCATCCAATCAAGGGTGTGGCACCTTTGGAAATATGGAATTTCTTGATTAATGCACATTTTTTCCTTAGATATCTGAGTCTCCTCATGAGGTTGTTTCTGCTCTAAATGCCTGTTTTCCTTCCCAATCTGTTACACAGACAACAGGCAGAAGAACTAGGATTAAAGCACATAGGAACCTCTGGGACTAGGATTTTTCCACTACAGCACGTTGCCCATCCTACATACTGGGCAATAGGTTCCATTTAATCAATACACACATAGACGCATGCTTGTGTGTGTGGTGTGTACATTCTACAGATATATTTATACATACATATTCTCAGTATATGTACATATGTTTGCAATAAAATATATAATATATATTGCAAAGCTGTAATATATAGTATGTATACCATATGCTGCTTGGTATAAGTAATTTAGGAGTAGAACTACACATTATATATATATATATATATATTAGTCATATTACTCCTACTATGTATATATCCCATATACATAATCCTATATGCATCCTATTCCAGGCTCTAGGACTGACAACTTTAGTTGGTGATCAGTAGCAAAAATACAAGCCTATATGGAAGGATTGGGAGGAGTTGCCATTTTAAACAAGTTGGCCATGGAAGGTCCCAAGAAAAGCTAACTTTGGAAAAAATCTAGCAGAAGGAAACCTGTGAGCCCAGAATTTGTTGAAGCTGATGATCCAGACAGAGGTAAGAGCAAATAAGGAATCCCTGAAGTGTGAGAGTGGCTGGAATACTCTAGTAGAATAGGGAGGTCTGCATGGTAGGAGCCCAGAGAAGGAGGGGAAAAGGGGACTAAATTATGAAGGGCCATAGTGGCCATTTTAAGGATTTAGGACATTACTCTGAGTGAGAAGGAAATGGTTGGGAGGGATTGGATATTTAATTATGGTTGTTGTGGTATATATGTGTCATAAATTTACCTCTTTCTCCTTACGTTGTTACATTTTCAGAAATGCTTCATGATTCTAACTGATCTTCACTAAGTGTGGAGATCATTTGTCTTTTGGTTTTCTGCTACCCCACTAGTCTGCCAAGTCTATTTGGTAACAATCTGTTACTGAAAGTTCTTATGCATAAATATTTTGCCTACTTTTCTTCATAAAGTGGCTGCTGCTTTTATACTATCACTATTTTTACTCTATGTTCTATAGTTCATATTTGATATTCATATGTAGTCATGGCAAACCTGACATAGTCTGACAATACAATTTGTTCACATCTCCTTGATCGGCAAAATTATTTTTGTGAAAGTCTATAAGAAACAATATTGGAAAATTAATTCTGGTAGCCATTTAGGATTTGGAAATTTGTATGAATATCATAGGCATCTTTTCACTGAAAAGGTACTTTTCATTATGAAAACTGCATTTTAACTTCTGACGGATCAAAGAAAACAAAATGATTCGCAATCTTCCATCTTCCCTATGGGACCATACAGTTCAATGTAGTTATTTTGACACAGAAATGTCATATGATGGTAAGAAAGATCACTTGTTAAAATGTTTGTTTCCCTTTGTGTTATTTTTTCATTTATTTTCCAATTTTTTCAATCAGGTTTGATTCAAAATTTCAAATCTTTTTTCCTGTGATATGCTCTGTCTGACAGAATTTTCAGTTCTATCATGAATGATAATGCCTATATATTTCTACTTTAAATCTCATAAAAACATCATTGTTCTAGACTTCATTTTCAGTCTGATTTTTTTATTAAAAAGAAAGAACACCCAAAGAATTATTATTTTAAACCTACAGTTAAAGTGTGACCTATCTGGACACTTAGCACATTGAATATTATCAGAACTATCTTTTGTATCTTTTACATATTTTTCACCACTTAGTGTGAGTTTAATGAATTGAACATAGATCTCCTAAATATTCAGATAAAAGTTTTAAAGCAACTTAAAATATGAATGATAATTTTTAAAACCCAGTGATTCTAGCAAAATTGGTGGTTAATCAGGATCAAGCAAAATAAAATTTCCTTTGAGCATGATCATTAAATTGGAGGCAATAATAACACAGCTTCATTAGGGCCGCTGTAAGGACTGAAGTTAACACATTATATAAAATGCATGGTGTTTTGAAAGTCAAACACGAGATACTGAATGGTATCAGTTGTGATGATGATGATGGGGATGATATATGCATAGCAAAGGGAGATGATAATTTTTCAAAGTAGAAACAATTTACTGTTATAGCTATTGCTTATAGTTAGCTTTTTGACAACATTTCTATTAATTTAAAATTCCTTAATCTGTGTCCTCAGGGTGATTCTAATAATTTTTTTAGGAAGCTGCCAAAATTAGTTATTGTTCTGTTAATCATTGCTAATAAGAACAGAGGATTTTTTGGTTGTCCCATGAAAATTATACTAATTAGAAATGTCTGAATTTGTGCATCTCCGTGGGGATTAATTTATTCATCATAATCAGTTAATCACTGGTTTTTACATAATTAGGTAACTTCTGGTAGAGAGGAAGACCCTTTACTTTACTTAAAATGAAGAAGACTATTTTAGCAGACACCAGTGGAACTTGGAAGTCAACTCAAGACCATCTTTGAATGTAGCATTCATTGTATACTGATTAATGTGGAACCATTGTTGTCCCAGGTGAGAGAAGGCTTCAAGAAATATTTAGAAAATTGACTCTGAAAAAAGTGCAATGGCCTTATGGATGGGCAGCATCTTTTTTATTTTATGAATTATTCAATAACTGACAGTAGTGGAAATTCACTTTATAAATAGGATCAGTATCTACTGCTTCCTCATGCAGCCTAACAAGATAGATCCCTTCAAATTATCTCTGAATGAGTCGCTCTGTTGTATTATTCTGCTTCTTCAATAGAGAAGGAAGGGCAGAACAGAGTAATACATTTTAATGGTGAACACTTTCAATCAGTTGAGAAATAGAGAGTCAAAGCATAAGTGTAAGCAAGAAGAGTGCAGTGGACACTGAAATCATTAATTTAATATGATGGCCAATATATGTGTGTGGGAAGGACTGTTCCTTTAACCCCAAACATCATTTTTAATTGAATAAAATAATTTTAAAAACTTATCCCAGAACTGTATTTTTTAAAAGCATTAAAATATGCATTTTTAGGAAAAAACAAATTCATTTGAGAAATATATACTGAAAGACAAGGAGAAGTATGCAAAGATATTGGTGAAATTTTGGATTTATACATATCTATTAAACAAAACAGTTGATATTTTAGGCTAGTGTAAGATGTGAAAGTGATGCATCACTAAAATATTAGAGGATAATGTATAAGTTTGGCAAGAAGTAGGTGCCGCTCATTTTTGAGCATTTTCAGTACATTTTGTACTGGAGTAGGAGAGCAGAATCACTGAAAATAATTGAATTGATTGCAAATATTTTTATTAACCCTATGCATGTGTATATCTAATCCTGATACTATCCCATGCATTTCAATCAAATGTAATACTAATAACATATCATTAATCAAAATGGCATTCTAGGTATTTGCATTCACTGGTACAATTTGTTCATAAATTCAAAAATATATTTTTACAAATCTAATGATCAATACATTCTTTTAAAGTATTTATCACTATATACATTTTAACAAATTTGTACAGGCAGGATCTGAATATATCTTCCTCTATATAAATCTAATTTTATGTATTTTTTTCTGTTTCTTGAGGAAGCTTTCAGTTTTAAAACAACATTGTTTCATATTCTGAAAGAATATAACAATTGAAAATATATTTAGTAATTATAATTTAGTAAGAATCATAAAGTTATCATTATTAATCTGCCTTAGGCAAAAGAACAGGGTTTATAAACTGGAATATAATGACTATTTTCAATTCAACAGCCAATCAGATTTGTAAATGATTGTTTCTTACCCAGGGACTTTATAGTAAAATATGCAGCCCATATTAAAATTACAGCATAAAACTTATCTAATAATGGTTAAAATACCAATATATTGAATATAATTTATGAACTGTGTACTTTGATTCAAATAATACATATATTAAACAAAAGTACTTTAAATAGTTATGTGATAATGCTGAATTTTGTTAATGATAGAAGAAATTTCAGATCAACTGTGATGTGAAAAAAATTTATGTAAAACTGAGTAAAGAATTTCTGATGTCTAAGTCTGAGTATTGGTAGAATGTAGACAATATTACAGGTCAGATTTACAACAATGAATTGGAAATATTTGATATTTCAAATAGGTTGTCATTCAGTGAAAGGGCAAGGTTGTATAGTATTACAGCAGTAAATAATGTTAACGCTAAATTGGGGGAGAAAATATCTTTTTCATTTCTATCAATATGCATCACTATTTTTTGGTCATTGTCACTAGAGAATTCAAAATGAACTAGAACTAGAAAATTGTGCACAGAGTTGGATCACGGAGGGTCCACATTGGCAACTGTATGTCCAAATGTAACAGGGTGCAGCCAAGAGGGGGGCACCAAAAGGGAGTTGGAATGGGGCCCAGAACTCACGGTGTCCAGGGAATATTAGAGGGACATATAAGATGTCCTCACCCCCTCCCCCACAGGTATGAGTTGGGGGAAGGGACAAATGGAGCAGGGCCATTGAGTTGTTTTGCATAGCAATGGTTTTGCAGATAACCCCCAGAATGGTCATTTAACATATCTATAACCTTT
>PVKU01015463.1:0-18271 GCA_004027475.1 Anoura caudifer | reverse complement strand
GAAAACTAGGTTTGAAGGTCTGGCTCCTGCCCACCACCTCACTTCTGTAGGTTTTCCATACAGAGCTGAGTCACATTTGCTAGATCAAATCAAACCAGTCCCCTACACAGGGAATCTGCTCACCTCAAGCTTCATCCCAGCCCCTACTGGGCAATGGGTTTGGGGACAAAGAGGCAGCAAGTGAGTGGTGGTTTTTCCCTGTATCCTGATTTTCAGAAGCATGGTAGTCTCTGAGCTGCAGCTGTATAGCTGGCTAACTAGCGGATGGTGGCTAACAGGATGTACCCTCCTCGTGTGTGTGTGCACGCATGTGCACGCACATGTATACACATATACACACAGACTGTATTTCCTGGGAGTGCCTCCTGCCCTCACAGGGGCTTCTCTGCAGTGCATTGTTCCAGGAAAGCAGATGCTGAGAGACTTCCTCCCAAGCTGTCTTCCGTAGGGATTTCCTTATCACCTGCTCCAAGGTGTCTTATGAGGTACAGTTTTCACTCGGCCACAGGGCAAGTATCACTGTGCCTCAGAAACCATGGGGCACCAACTGGATATTATGCACTGAAACCTCTCATCTGTCCAAATGTGGACCTTGGCCAAGCCATCTGTCATGGAAACTTGTAAGTCAAGGTCATGAAGAAGTTTCTTGTAACTAATGCAAATAACCTGAGGCAGAACTGTCATTCCTGATATCCCATCCCCACTTAGGATTGCTGTTCTTCATCCACTGGGCTCCCCCTTTCTGCATAGTCACTTCCTATCCAGATCCTACCTGTCCTTCAAAGTCCTAGATAGACATACCTACACCTTAGAAGAGCAATAGGTGATTCCTCAATAAAAATCATGGCTTGATGTCCTGGGTCACATGGGAAGAAGACGCTAGTGTGACAGCACCTTCCCCTTTCTCTCCCTTCCTGACATCAGTTCTGAAAGGCTTGCACTCTGTCCTCAAGGAGGCAGTCACTGTGGGCCATCTTGCTTATTAGATCCCCCCCAGAATGTGAGTTTGTGAGTGGCAGGGTCTCGGTCTCCTTGATGTTTCTCCTGCTTCTGACTTACCTCTTATGACACATGTCACCTGTTAGAGTAGTGCTTTCTTTATGCACTCCTGTCCTTAGAAATCCCAGAACCTAGCAAGCCCAAAGACTTTCCTCTAACTCAAAGTCATATTTTGACTATGTTCAGCAGGAAGCAGTTACAGAAGTCCAACTCTCGTCCCCAGCCCCTCAAGAATAAGAAGTGAAAAATCTCAGGAGGAATTGTTAGATAGGACAAGGGTCTGAAGGTCTGGCCAGGTCTTATTAAATTGTGTTCTTGCTACATGGTAAAGTGTAGCACCCTATTTTTGCAGACACAGCTATAAACAGGATGAGCTTGACAGGAACCCAACCAGAAAAGTGTAGCCAACTGCAAAGAAGAAATCAATGTGTGATTAACCACATATTGTACATAAACAATGGCTAAGCCTTCTTTCCAGAAGGCAGACCTCTGAATGTGAATCCTGTGCCCTTTACTTGCTACAAGTAAATAAACCTACCTAATGACAACCACGTCTCGTTCCTGAATAGAACACCCCAAGTGGCAAACCCCTCGAGTTTGGTAACACTCACCTTAATAGGGAGACTGGGTACAGTGGGGAGTGGGTGGGGGAAGGTACTTTCCTGAGGCAACACAGCAGACAGTGGAAGCAGGGGGTGGGAGTTCTCAGGATCCACACAGTCCCTAAGCCAAGGGCTACCTTCAGGGTGCCCTCATTCTCACATCCAATCAGAAACATATACGCAGGACCCTTCTCCTTGGGGCACCAAGGTCAGGCCAGCAGTCCAGCCACATGTATCCTGCCTCTCCACCACAACTTTTAGGTGCGGGTTCATAGAGTGAGCCACTTTCTGTAAAACACCAGTCAGCCAGCCCTCATCATTCCCTAATGATGTTTCCCCCAAGTCTCCCTAATACCTACAATTTTTTGCAATGTTACCCCAGCCAGTCACCCAGCACACTGTCCCAGGAAGGACTCTAAGTGCAGCAGATGGGAGGGTGACAGGGATGCTATGCTCTGAGAGCAACACAGGTGCCCCTCCAGTGTCAGCAAGGTGATGTCTGCATCCCCTGAGGCAGACAGACTCTGGTTGAACTTGGGGTGGTGGGTTATTTCCACTGCCTTATGTGACTGGTCATCGGTCATAGAGTCTCAGCTGCCCAACTTGGACCCTGAAGCCATAAACTCCAAGTTCTCCCTAGGGAAAGGGGACCAAAAGCTTCTCAGAGGAGTTTGGGGATGCACAGAGCTGGGAAGGGGCCCACAGGAAGCCCACCTCCTGCACAGCATACCTCCCCAACCTCTGCCTCCACCCACCTGCACCCAGTGAGGGGATGGGACCTACTCCCAGTTCAACACAACGGGCAGCGGTCAGCATCCACTCCAGGTGGATGAGGGAGCCCCCACACCTGTGCTCCCACAGGCCGCACTTCATGCTGCAGAACCTCAGGCCGACCTGCCACTGATACTGCCTGGCTATCGCACAGAGATATTGCACATTCCCATGGTGCCCACTGACTCATGCCCTGGGCCAGGGTCTGAAGAAGCAAGTTAAGTGGCCATCAGAGACCCAGACCGTAACCTTCCCAGAGATCAGGGTCAGGTGAAGTGTTTCACAAGGGGACAGTCTCCATACCTACAGGGCTTGTCCTGGAAGCACCAAGGGCACAGGATGCAGTCAGGACTCATCCAGAGTCATGGTCATGAAGCCCCCCAGGCAGGAGATGGCTAGGAACAGCAGCCACAGTATCTGCAGGGGGAGAGGAGAGAGCCAGAGTGAAGGGACCAGGGCTGGGACCCCAGGGTCTGGGAATGGAGAGGGCATGGGTCTGGGCGGAGATGGAGTCCTCACCATGCTGGGTCTCTGCCCTCTGCTCCCAGGGACTCTGAGTCCCTTTATCTCTCCTACAGAGGAGGTGGGCCAGGGGGACAGCCCATTTCTGGGGGACCACAGGGCACAAATAGGGCTTCTCAAATAAACAAGGCTGGTGAGGACTGACAGCAGACACTGTGAGCACTTGGAGTTTATGCAGCTGGACAGGTCCAGGGCACACAGCACGGTAAGAGAGCTGTGGGCTGCTGCTCTGCGATGCGGGGCCTGATTGCTAAATGAAGGACTGAGAGAAGCACTGACTCAGTGAAAAGAAGGACAGACTCACAGAAGTGGGTAATGAAGGAGGCATTGCAGGGTTGGCCTCTCTGCACCAGCCAGTCTCCCATCTCCCCAGCTCCCTTTCTTCGTCTGGGACACCCACTGTCCTTGGGGATGAAGGATTTGCTTCTTTGGGCCTGGAGCCTGCTTGTCCCATGAATCTGACACTTTCATTTCTCCAAAATAGCTCAAAGTGGTCCTCAAATGGCAGGCCAAGGCTGAAGGAGGAGAAGGAGGTCCAGGAGAGGGGCAACACCCACCAGAGCACATTCGGGGCAGCGGGTAGCATGGGCCCCATGTCCTCTCTCTGGGCTCTGCCCTGCTCTGAGGGCCGGGGTGGGGCATCAGCAATGACTTAGTTGGAACCTCTCAATGACTCTAGAAGTGAGGACTCCATGTTCCATCCAATTTGTTTTGCAAACTTGAGGCCCTGTGGTATTTTGGTGGTGGTATTTGTGCTTGCCATGGAGAACACATGGGCATCAGAGGTCTTTCTCCTCCCCAGCCACACCCCAGACCGGGCACCCTCACTCCAGCCAATGCTGACTCACAGCTGCAGCAGGAGCCTCATTCACGCCCAGCACAGGGGAGATGCTCGGAGGCTGACTCAGCCCAGGGGAAAGGGAAAAAAAGCCCAGTGCCCCACCTCAGGAGGACCCAGGCAGCCTGTTCATTTTCTACTTAGTTGGTTCATCAAACAGCACCCAGGACCCAAGGACTCCAGACAGGAGGCTCCCAAAAACCCTGAAGCCCAGTGTTCCCAGGGATTCAGTAGGACCTGTCACAGTTCAGCTGGACACAGCTGAACTAGAGCCTAGAAATGCAAATGGGGTCTTTCCTCATAATGAACGCACTTTTGGTGAGGAGATGGGACAGACCAGATATTTCCAGTTTGAGCCCCAGGGGGCACATTTGATAAACCAGTGTGAAACTGAAAAAAAAAGTGCCATCTTCAAGGAGGCCATGGGTTAGGAGAGACAACTCACAGGGCGGCTGAGCCCAGCACCCATGTGGTCCCGGGCAGCCGCCCCTCTGAAAGGCTGAGGGAAGCCAGGGACACACATGACAATTACACCAATGTACATGCAGGTGCACACACACACAAACACACTGAGACACACACCTGCACATCTGAACAGACACATGCATGCATACATGTACACACTCACATGTTGGCTTGACCAAAAAAGTTTGTTTGGCTTTTTCCGTAAGATGGCCCTAGTAGTGCTTAGTTGTCTATAATTTCATCCAAAACAATTTTGTTGGGTTGTATTGTGACAGCTGTCATATCAGCGCACATTTTTAAAAAACTTATCAGGACTTCCAGCCAAGATGGATGTATAGGTGGACACACTGTGCCTCCTCTCACAACCAAAATTAAGGACAACAAAGATTTAGAAACAAGAAAACAACCAGAACTGATAGAAAATTGAACTGTACGGAAGTCCAACAACAATTCATCCAGACCGGTAAGAGGGGCGGAGTCCCAGCAGGAAAAAGTGGAGGTTGGCACACCCAGGCGCACAGGCAGTGGCTAGTGGAACCCAGGCATGGGATGGCAATGGGCAGACCCAATGAGGCCGTGCAAGGTGGCTGGCTAACCAGACGGTTCCACATTCCCACAGATAATCCAGGCAGAGGGGAAGCAGTGGAAGGGACTGGAATCTGAGAGTAGAGCAAGCGCCATTGTTCTCCCTCTGACCCCACCCCCACATACAGTGTCACAACCCAGCGACTGGGCTGCCCCACTAGAGGGAACACCTAAGGCTCTGACCCTCACTACTTAACACCTGCGACCAGACCAAAAAAAAAAAAAAAAGGTTCAAATGGGAAAACAGATCAGAGCCAATCCATCTAAGCAACCAAGAGATAGCCAACCTATCAGATGCACAGTTCAAAGCACTGGTGATCAGGATGCTCACAGAATTGGTCACAAATTAGATGAATGAATGAAGACTACAATAAGTGAAATGAAGGAAAACACACAGGGAACCAATACCAATGGAAGAAAAAATGGGACTCAAATCAATGGAGTGCACCAGAAGGAAGAAAGAAACATCCAATCAGAAAAGAATGAAGAAATAAGAATTCAAAACAATGAAGAGAGGCTTAGGAACCTCCAGGACATCTTTAAATGTCCCAACATCTGAATTATAGGGGTACCAGAGGGGAAAAGGAAGAGCAACAAGTGGAAAAGTTATTTGAACAAATAATAAAGGAGAACTTCCCCAATCTGGCAAAGGAAATAGACTTCCAGGAAGTCCAGGAAGTTCTGAGAGTCCTAAAGAAGTTGGACCCAAGGAGGAACACACCAAGGCACATCAGAATTACATCAGCCAAGAATAAAATGAGGGAGAGAATTTTAGAAGCAGCAAGGGATAAGGGGACAGTCACTTACAAAGGAGTTCCTATCAGACTGTCAGCTGATTTCTCAAAAGAGACCTTCCAGGCAAGAAGGGGCTGGAAAGAAGTATTTGAAGTCATGAAAGGCAAGGACCTACATCCAAGATTGCTCTATCCAGCAAAGCTGTCATTTAGAATGGAAGGGCAGTTAAAGTGCTTCTCAGAGGTCAAGTTAAAGGAGTTCATCATCACCAAGCCCTTATTATATGAAATGTTAAAGGGACTTATCTAAGAAAAAGAAGATAAAAAATATGAACATTAAAAAGCAGCAAACTCACAGGTATTAACAACCACACCTAAAACAAAAGCAAACTAGGCAAACAGCTAGAACAGGAGCAGAAACACAGAAATGGAGATCACATGGAGGGTTAGCAACAGGGGAATGGGAGGAGGAGAGAGGGGGAAAAGGTGCAGAGAGTAAGTAGCACAGATGGTGGGTAGAAAATAGATGGGGAGGGCAAGAATAGTGTGGGAAAAGTAGAAGCTAAAGAACTTATGACACATGGACATGAATGAAGAGGGGGAATGTGGGTGGGAGGGGGTATGCAGGGTAGAGGGGAATGATGGGGGGAAATGGGACAACTGTAATAGCATAATCAATAAAATATATTTAATAAGACTTATAAAAATAATGAATTTTTGTGTAACCATTTTAATGTTGAAGATGGAAGAAAACATGCAACATTTTTGGCATATTACGCTTTATTATTTCAAGAAAGGTAAAAACTCAACTGAAACACAAAAAAAGAATTGTGCAGTGTGTGGAGAAGGTGCTGTGACTGATCAAATGTGTCAAAAGTGGTTTGTGAAGTTTCATGCTGGAGATTTCTCACTGGATGATGCTCAGGTAGACCAGTTGAAGTTGACAGCAATCAAATTGAAACATTAATTGAGGACAATCAACATTCTGCCACACAGGAGATAGCTGACATAAAATATCCAAATCAATAAAGTTATTGGTGAAGTGAAAAATGTGTCTTCTATTTTATGGAAAAAACTAAATGGACATTTAGGCCAACCCAGTGTATGCATGCAAATGCATAGCGAGAGGCACACATGCACACGCACAGACCTGTATCCAGTCCTGCACAGACATTTAGGAGGTTCCTGAAATGTCAGAACTCAGATTGAGTGGCTCAGCCCAGGATGGAGTCCAGATGGGTCTCCTGTCCAGGGCTGGCAGGAAGAAGGGGTACTTGCAGCTGGGTGCCACCACCTCTCCCAACTGGCCTGCCCAACCCCTGAGTGGGAGCAGTGAGCATTTGAGTGCTCCTGTATGGGCTCCAAGGGGAACCGCAGGTCACTCAGCCCATCCATCAGTCATGTCCAGAAGGAGGCATGTGCAGTCCTGATGGGAGGTGGTCTGGGGTCCTACCACAGGTGGGCATGCAGGCAGTGGGTCAGTTATGCAGCAGTAAATGCAGACCAGCTTTGGAAGCAAGTGCCTGGAGCCAGGGTGGCCAAGAGCAGCCTTGCTCAGCAAGCAGATCCTACCCTTCCCCAGGGACCAGACCCCCAGGATGCTCTGTCAGAGTGGGTTCAGGCTCCAGGCCTTAGGGGCCCAGTATCTTGGTGCTTTTTTCCCTCTGGGGAACCACAGGTCTCTGGGGTTTCACAGCTAAGTCCCCTCTCGCCCCCCTGACTGGTGGTCTCCATCCACTGTCCCAGCTACTTCCAAGACTGGCCCCTCCATGATTACAGATTCTCTACTTCTAATGGGGTCTTTCCCGGTCATGCCAAGATGCCCAGAGGGGCCTTCAAGGTCAGGCAGGAGTCTCACTCTGTGACTCTGGGGACTGCTCAGTGAGGCACAGACTTTGAAACCCATCACCCGCGGCAGAATGTGAATTCATTTGAATGAGGGACAGCACCACATTCCATATCCTTGCCCCATTGTGGCCCTGTCCCCTAGATATTCACCACACAGTGCCCTCCTCTGCCCTGAGCCTGGACATCGTGTCTCTGGGGGCAGACTCTGAGGTGGCTGCCTCTTCCCAGGGCCCTGGACAAATGGGTGGGAAGTGGGGAGAGAGCATGCTAATTTCTCACAAAGGACCTACTGTCTCCTGGAGCCTTGCACTCTCCCAGACTCCAGAGCTTATAGATGCTACAGAACAGGGCAGAGATGGGTGGATCAAGCAAGATCTGTGTGTCTCAGTTACCTCCAGGCCCCAGATGGGACTGACACTGGATCTTCCCTTACTCACCTCCAGACCCATCCCCAGCCCAGCAGGGGCAGGCAGTGCGGCTGCACCCTCACCTTGTATGACTGAAACAAAGTGGGGCTTGGGGCTACTTGTTCACCGCCTGGATTAAAACCCCTCCTATACTCCTAGACCCGTCTTGGGGTGAGGGTCTTGAATCAGGTGGTAGGAAATGCTTTGCAACTGCACCAGCTGTTTCCACACTGCTCAGGGGGGTGCACATCAACTCCACCTTCCAATGGTGGGGGGGGGCAGGTGAGAGAGTGTTCATTTCTCAACAACTATGCAAACACATGGTTTCATTGTACTTTTTAATTTTTCTCCAATCTGATGAGTGTGAAATTATTTCCTTTTATTTTCCTAGATATTTCTGATTGTCAAGGAGGCCAAACAATGCTTATGGGCAATCAGGTGTGTCTTCTGAGAACGGCATGCAGCGTGTTTTTTCCATAAATGCCTTGTCTCCTTTGTCCCACACCATTCCTCTGAATCAAATTTCTTCTTCCTGGGATAGATCCTTAAATATTTCTTTTAATGAGTGCTTGTAGGTGATAAACACTCTTCATGTTTTATGTTTTGTAATACCACTATTTTGACCTCAATGTTTCATAACAGTTTACCTGGGAATAAAATTTTACATTGACAGTGTTTTTTCTTTCCACTTTAATGCATTGCTCCAGGTTCTCCTACTATCTATTGTTGTTGATCACAAATCTGCTGAGTCTGATAGTCATTTCTTTTTAGGTTAAACTACCACTTGTTTCTGCTGGTTTTTAATGTTTACATTTTGCAGTTTTACAAAAATGGGTTTAGGACAGGATTCATTTACATTTAATCTGCTGAATATTCACAGAGCACTTTCCACTGAAGAATCATGTTTTTCTTTGACTCTATAAAATTCTTGGGTATTTTTGTACAAACACTGATTTTTAGTTTTTCCAGACGGTTTTTTGAGTTTCTTATAGAGGGTTCTGAATCTCTAATAAGCCTCTGAAATCGGAGGCTTTCAAACCACCTACCCAGAATCTTAAATGTTCTTCCATATTTTATGAGGGTTTTTTTAAGCTTCCTCTGTTTCTGCTATGCTGAAGTTGAAAACTGAACGAGCCAACATTCAAGTACACTCTGAGCGTAGCCCTCCAACCGCTCAAACCCCTTCCAAGCTCACGCCTCTGTCTGCACCACCTCTGTTCCACCACCTGGAGCTCCTTCCCCCTAATCTCCATCCTGCTCCTGCTTCATGAGCTAGGCCTGGCAGCTCAGCCCAGTGAGACCCTCCCTGACAGGTTCATGTCCTCTGTCACTCCAGCTTTGTCTCCATTACCTGCCTCCACATCATGTCCCACACTCACTGAAGTAATGTGTTTATGTCTGTCCTCAACTCCCTGTAGATATTAGGAGCTTAGGAACCAACTCAGTGAACTCCATACTCCCAAGACCTTGCCCACACGAGGCATCTTTGATCAAGGATAATTAAGAAAGGGAAGGAGAGATGATACAGGAAGAAAAAGAGAAAGAGAAGAATATAGACAAACAGGGAAAGAAAATAGAAAGGAGGAGGGAGGAGGGAAGAAAGGAAAAGGAAGATGAAAGTGGAAGGAGGGGTGAAAGGACACTGGGGCAAGGACAACCCACCAGAGCTTCCATAAATACCATCTCATGGAACAGTACCCTGGAAAACCTCCCCATGTCCAAACATGGAGACCTGGAGCCCAGGGACCTCTCAGGGAGGTCCACACTGCTCCCTCAGTCACCACCATAATGAGTCCACACCACTATCCCAAGCCACAGTCTTGAGCTGTCTTTTCCAAATTCAATGAGAAACAGAGGGTGAGTAGGAGGCCATGGGTCCAGGCCCCTAACCCCTGGCCCAACCCACCATGAGAGACACCAGCCTTCAGAGCATCTTCCTGTCTCTGCCACCCTAAAGGCAAGGAAACTGGGGGACCAGGAGGACAGGAGAGTCTCAGCACTGTGAGGTGGGTGAAGGGTGAGGAGGTTTGGGAGGATGAGGCTGGAATTGAGAAGGAAGCAAGGGTAACCCCTGACCTCATCTAGGGTCCAGAGGACAGAGGGACATTGCTGGATCCAGGAAATGTAGCTCATCACTTGGGCGTACACCCAGGGAAGTTGCGATGACCACAGATGTCTCCCCAGCTCACAATCCCTACCTGGATCCAGGAGCATTTCCAGCTGCACACCAGGGGGCCCCCAGAGAAACCCTGTGGGGAGAGTCAGGACTCAGCGAACACCTCCACATGTGCAATGGAGCTTCTGAGTCCTGACTCCACAGGCTAGGAGGGGACAGAGGACAGAGGGTGAAGGCAGCCAGGGGGTCTCACCTGGCAGGAGTCCTGGCCCTCACTCCCAGCACACAGCATGTCATCCTTGATAATCTGGTTGACGTTGTTTGATAAGTCTGGTAGTGCTGGTCACAGACCTCATTCCCCACAATGGGGACCACCACCTCCTGAAGCTGGTAGGGTGGGGATAGCGGTGCTGCGGGGAGGGGCTGGCTGAGAACCAGGGCTGTTCCAGGCTCCTGCCTTCTCCCAGCAGCTCTGGTACTCCTTCCACTCCTGCTGGGCCACCCCTAGCTATGAGTGGAAGGCATGGGGAGCTGCTCTGTGGTCCCTGACCCTTGGGTCTAGAATCAGCTACACCTGGCCCTAAGACTCAGCTTCCCTGCATCCACTAAACCCATTCAGTTCTAGGATGCCCAACGTCACCAGCCAGAGGCTGGTCTCCACATGCCCAAGGACAGGCTCCAAGGAGAGTTATCCAGGACTTTTTTCCTTGAAAAGGAATAGCTCAAGGGCTCATCACAAAGAAATATATTACAACACGAAGAAAACACTTCTGAGCTGATGAGTTAAGGTTTTTGTTCTGATTTAGGCTCCTGTGCACTGTGAGATCATAGCAGGCCCCCAACTCTCACTCCCAGGTTTATTCATCTTCAGGAGGACAATCAAGGTCCAAACACCCCCATGTTGGCATGGGGAGGACCCAGGGAGAGGCATGGGAGGGCCTGTCATCCTGGCAGAGAATAAACACCTGCATCCCCAGTGTCAATGAATCTGTCCACAAAACTCCAGCACTGCACACATTCAGGTTCAACAGGGAATTCCCCCCTCTAAAATTCAAATGTAGAATTAGCATATGACCCAGAAATTCTACTCCTATCAGAGGTGTCCAACCTTTTGGCATCTTTGGGCCACACTGGAAGAAGAGGAGTTGTCTTGGGCCACATGTTAAATACATTGTGGCACATAATCAGAAAAAAAATCTGATAATGTTTTAAGTAAATTTATGATTTTGTGTTGGGCTGCATTCATAGCCATCCTGGGACTCATATGGCCCACAGGCCACAGGTTGGACATCCCTGTATATATCCCAAAGAATTGAAAGCAGGGATCCAAGATAGCAGCAGAGTAGGAGGAAGTTACACTCACCTCCTCCCAGGACCAAAACAGAATTACAACTAAATTATGGAACAATCAACCTGAATAACCAACTGAAGACTAGCTGAACAGAAGTTTTATAATTAAGGACATAGAGAAGCCACATGGAGACTGGTAGGAAGGGTAGAGACACAAAAAGGGCTGGCCCTGTCCCCACGTGTGCTGGTAGAGATTTTGGAGGGATATCTCAGCTGCAGAGGTCACCAATGAAAAGCAAGGAGTCTCAACCCCATGCTGAGCTCCCCAGCCCAGAACACCAGTATCTGAAATAGGAGCTCACATAACATCAGGCTGTGAAAATCAGTGGGGATTTCACCTGCCAGGGTGAGATGTGAGACTGCTAGAAACTCAGAAGCCCTTTTAAAGGGCCAGTGCACAAAATCTCATTCACGGGCACTCCACCTGGGCTCCAGCAGAGTTACAGCAGCTCAGAGTGGACTGGAGTCACACACGGAGACATTGGCTTTGGGGACAGGGCTGGAGGGACAGCCTCCATTATCCCTGTGCTGAGTCTCTCCCCCATACCTCCCACAGGTAGCATCTTTCCTGGTTTGAGCACCCCCCTCTGTAGAGCATCAACCTGGGGGAATGCACTTGCCCCACCCTCCCGACTCCCAGCCGCCCTACCCTGCCAAGCTCGTGCCCTTCCAAGCTCACACCCTACTGAAGATTCAGCTAGCCTGCAGCCATCCAAGGCCCACTGAAGTCTTTCTTAGAGGCTCTCAAGATGGTCAGGGCAGACTTAGGGTCTGTCAGAGATGTACAGGGAGAGACTGAGTGGAGTAGTTTTAGGTCAAAGGCTATTTTCCCCCCAAGTACCCAACTAGTACTTCCCCCACAGCGTTGTCCTGGGGATATGAACTAGCCCCATGCTCTTGATTCCCTATGGTCTTGCCCTGCCAAGCTCATGCCCTGCAGAGGAGTCTGCTTGCTGCAAGCAGCCTGGGCCCTACAGTCTTTCTTAGAACACTCTTGAGGAGGTCTGAGCAGACTCCAGGGCTGTTGGAGACACACAGGGAGAGACTGAGTTGTGAGGCTTTTGGGTGAGAGCCATTTTTCCCCATGTGCCCTGACAAGCTCTCCCTCCAAATGGCCAAATTTTCATCCGTTTTAGTCTGATGAACTCTACTCACCTCACCCTGATGACCCCTTGAGGCCCTGCCCCACTGCAAAATTTCTCAGGCCCCAGGCAAGACGGGCTGGCCTTGGCCTGCCCCTTGAGAACTTCACTGAGTGGCATCAGATCCAGCAGTGGTGCCAGGTTTGAATCTGTATCAACCTGATGGTATCAGCACCACTCAACCCTACCTAGTGACTCACTGAGAAACCACCTCATGCAACTCACATACTGCCAGAGGCTCTTTCAGGGGCTAAGCCTAAAAGGCAGCTGACAGGAGGAGGCAGATTTTTGGGTGCCTTGGACTTTCTGTGTCCTGACCCAGGCTCAGTACTGGTAGAAACCAGCCTTGGTTTGTAGCTTGACCCCTACCGAGTGCACCCAGGTCCACTACAAAGGAAGCCACTTACTGTAGAGCACTTTGCAGCACCTCACCAGTAGCCCAGGGCTGGTCACGGGCAGTGTATCGTATTTGCCTACACTGGAGTTCCTGCCTAGAGGTCCCAGAATGAACACATCCAGTGGCTGGCTACAGACCACATCAGAGTACAACCTGATTAGCACCACAAGCAGCACACCCAAAGGGAGATCTCAATAGGCACCAGACCCTGCTGGGGCAAATTCTGCTTTGTGGGGTCAGCCTATGCACAGCAGTTCATATACTGTGGTTGGGGCCGGTCCTCACAGTCAGCCAGACTGAAGGTCAACCTAACCTACAGACAGGCCAACAGCAATCAAGACTCAACTACAAAAGCAGTGCTCACATAAGGAACATTCCTGGAGCACTTAGCTTAGGTGATCAGGGAGACTGCACCACTGAGCCCCATGGGACATGTACTAAATAAAGCCACCATACATAGACTGGGACACATAGCAGATCTACCTAACACACAGAAACAAATGCAAGGAGGCAGCAAAAATGAAGAGACAAAGAAACATGCACAAATGAAAGAAAAGGAGAAATCCCCAGAAAAAGAACTAAATGATGGAGGAAAACAGTCTACCAGATACAGAGTTCAAAACAATGGTTATGAAGATGCTAAGGGAACTTAGGGGAAGAGCAAATGAACTCAGTGAGAACTTCGACAAAGAGATAATAAGCAAGAGAAAAGAAATAAAAACCACAAAAAATCAAAAATGAAAATATAATATATGACATGAATACACTAGAAGGAATCAACAGCAAATTAGATGAAGCACATAATGGAATCTGCAATATGCAAAACAAGGTATCAGAAAACACCTAATCAGAGCATCGGAAAGAAAAAGAGTTTTAAAAGTTAGGATAGTTTAAGGGACTTCTGGAATGACATTGAGCATGACACGATCTGCTTCATAAGGGTAACAGAATAACAGAAGAAGAGAGAGAGCAAGGGGTCAAGAACATATTTGAAGAAATAATGACCAATAACTTCCCTAACCTGGTAAAGTAAAAGGACACACAAGTCCAGGAAGCACAGAGAGTCCCAACCAAGATGAACCCAAAGATGCCCACGCCAAGACACATCATAATTAAAATGACAAAGATTAAACACAAAGAGAGACTCTTAAAAGCTTCAAGAGAAAGATGGTTACCCACAAGGGAGCTCCCATAAGACTGATTTCTCAGCAGAAGCATTTCAGCCAGAAGGGATTGGCATAAAATATTTGAAGTGATGAAAATCAAGAATTTACAACCAAGACTACTCTACCCAGCAAGGCTGTCATTTAAAATTAAAGGAGAAATAAAGAGCTTCCCAGAAAAGAAAAAGTTAAAAGGAGTTCATCACCACCAAATCAGTATTACAAAAAATGTTAAAGGGATTTCTTTAAGGAAAAATAGGAACATAAAAATGTTTAATGCAAAGGCAATAAATATGTACCTATTAATGATCATTTTAAATGTAAATGTATTAAACCCTCCGATAAAAAAGATATAGGATAGTTGAATGGAAAAGAAAACAACACCCTAATATATGCTGTTTACAAGAGACTCACTGTAAATCTGAAGACACAAAGAGACTCAAAGTAAAGACATAGAAAAAGATAATGCATGCACATTGAACACCCCCCGGCCAAAAAAAAAAAAAAAAAAGCTGAGGTGACCATACTTATATCAGACAAAACAGGCTTTGAAACAAATAGATAAAGAAAAACATTGCAGACTTTGGGCCAAGATGCAGATGTAGGTAGATACACTGTATCTCCACTCACAACCAAAAGAAGGATAGCAACAAATTTAAAAACAAGAAACAACCAGAACTGCCAAAAAATCAAACTGTATAGAAGTCCAACAACCAAGAAGTTAAAGAAGAAACATTCATCCAGACTGGTAGGTGTTGGAAACCACCCTGCCTGTTTCAGAAACTGTAACCCCCCCCCATAGCTAAGGCTGAGTGAGAGACCTTGGGACCATAAGCCACTAAGGAGACAAAGCTTATCTCCCTGGCAGGGGCACAACCTCTGCCCCCTTAATTTCACCCTGCTTGCCCCTGAGCCTGACCAGTTAGCCAATGACAGGTAAGATTCCTCAAGGGAGGGATGACCTAAGAGGCACGGTCATGAATGGGGCTCCCAGGGAAGGACTTGGAGGGCTATAGAAAAGGGGATGATGAACCCTCACCCCTCAGCTTTGGCATAGCCTGAGACCTCATTCTGTCTGAAAGAAGTCTCCTAATCTCTTGGCTGCCTTACTTCCCCTGCCTGACTTAAGCCTAAAACAATGAGAGAAGGTGGTGCAGCCCTGGGCTGGAAAGGGTGGGTTCCTTGGGGTAATCAGGCTTAAGAAAGAATACATAAAATCCTGTGAGACCTACTTTGCTAAGAATGCCCTCAATTTTCTGAAAAGGGTCCAAGCAGGAAATGAGTTTGTTTCCCAAAGTTTTATAGCCCTTTAGCTAACTGACCCTGACTCCGAATGAGCCCTGTAGTCCTTTGTATGTTATCTATTGTTTGATCCTTACTGCCTGACAATGATTGAGGAGCTTTACCTGTATTCCTATGCAAATTAAACCCAATAAAAGCCCTTTGAGGAACTGGCTCCTAGCCCTTCTCCTTTGAGAGATCTGCCACACTTCCTCCCCAAGCAGATGCCACACTTCCTCCCCAAGCAGATGTGTCTTGGTAGACCTACTCTCATCCCTGGCAGATGGGGGTGGGGCTCTGCAGGCCCTTCCGGTACCCAAGCAGGCCCTGGCCAATACCTAAGGCTCCACCCCTTACTACATAACAGGTGCACTGAGACAAAATAAATTGGCCCAAATGAAAGAACAGATCAAAGCTCCAGAAAAAATACAACTAAGCAATGAAGAGATAGCCAACCTATCAGATGCAGAGTTCAAAATACTGGTAATCAGAATGCTCACATAAATGATTGAGTATGGTTGCAAAATAGAGAAAAAAGTGAAGACTATGAAAAGTGAAATAAAGGAAAATGTACAGGGAACCAACAATGACAGGAAGAAAATCAGGACTCAAATCAACAGTTAGGAGCAGAAGAAAGAAAGAAACATTCAACCAGAACAGAATGAAGAAACAAGAATTCAAAACAATGAGAAGAGGCTTAGGAACCTCCAGGACAACTTAAAACATTACAACATCAAATCATAGGGGTGCCAGAAGGAGAAGAGGAAGAGCAAGAAATTGAAAACTTATTTGAAAAATAATGAAGGAGAATTTCCCCAATCTGGCAAAGGAAATAGACTTCCAGGAAGTCCAGGAAGCTCAGAGAGTCCCAAAGAAGTTGGACCCAAGGAAGCACACACCAAGGCACATCATAATTACATTAGCCAAGATTAAAGATAAGGAGAGAATATTAAAAGCAGCAAGAGAAAAGGAAAGAGTTACCTACAAAGGAGTTCCCATAAGACAATCAGCTGATTTCTCAAAAGAAACCTTGCAAGCTAGAAGGGGCTGGAGAGAAGTATTCCAAGTCATGAAATGAGAGGACCTACATCTGAGATTACTCTATTTAGCAAAATTATCATTTAGAATGGAATGGCAGGTACAGTGTGTCCCAGATAAGGTCAAGTTAAAGGAATTCATCATCACCAGAACTTTATTACAGGAAATGTTAAAGGGTCTTATCTAAGAAAAATAGGATAAAAAATACAAACAGTAAAATGACAACAAACTCACAACTCTCAACAACCAAACCCAAAAAGACAAAAACAAACTAAGCAAACATCTAGAACAGGAATAGAATCACAGAAATGGAATCACATGGAGATTATCAGTGGGGGTAGGGAATGGGGGAAAAGGTACAGGGAATAAGTAGCATAAATTGTAGGTACAAAATAGACAGGGATAGGTTGAGAATAGCATAAGAAATGTAGAAGCCAGACTTCCAGCCAAGATGGAAGTGTAGGTGGACACACTGTGCCTCCTTGCACAACCAAAATTAAAGACAACAAGGATTTAGAAACAAGAAAACAACCGGAACTGAGAGAAAATTTAACTGTACGGAGGTCCGACAACCATTCATCCAGACCAGTAAGAGGGGCAGAGTCGTGGCAGGAGAAAACGAAGGTTGGCAGACAGGGCGCACAGGCAGCTGCTGGCAGCAGCTGGCAGGCCCCCAGGTGCACAGGCGGTGGCTGGTGGACCCCATGCACAAGGTGGCTGGCTGACCAGGCAGTCCCACATTCGCACGCAGATAATCCAGGTGAAAACGGGGAGCAAGATAGAACTCGCAACCCAGGGCCCCGGTGCCTGGAAATAAAACCGAAAAACATCAAGACCCTGCCCCCCACATACAGCATCACAACCCAGCAACTGGGCTGCCCTGCCAGGGGGAACACCTAAGGCTCCGCCCCTCACTACATAACAGCCGAGACCGGACCCCTCCCCAAAAATGGCTCAAACGGGAGAACAGATCAAAGCTCCAGAACCAATTCATCTAAGAGACCAAGAAATAGACAACCTATCAGAGGCACAATTCAAAGCACAGGTGATCAGGATGCTCACAGAATTGGTTGAGTTTGGTCGCAAATTAGATGAACAAACGAAGGCTACAATAAGTCAAATGAAGGAAAACGCACAGGGAACCAATACCGATGGGAGAAAAAATGGGACTCAAATCAATGGAGTGCACCAGAAGGAAAAAAGAAACAGCCGATCAGAAAAGAATGAAGAAATAAGAATTCAAAACAATGAGGAGAGGCTTAGGAACCTCCAGGACATCTTTAAACATCCCAACATCCAAATTATAGGGGTACCAGAAGGGGAAGAGGAAGAGCAACAAGAGGAAAAGTTATTTGAACAAATAATAAAGGAGAACTTCCCCAATCTGGCAAAGGAAATAGACTTCCAGGAAGTCCAGGAAGTTCTGAGAGTCCCAAAGAAGTTGGACCCAAGGAGGAACACACCAAGGCACATCAGAATTACATCAGCCAAGAATAAAATGAAGGAGAGAATTCTAGAAGCAGCAAGGGATAAGGGGACAGTCACCTACAAAGGAGTTCCCATCAGACTGTCAGCTGATTTCTCAAAAGAGACCTTCCAGGCAAGAAGGGGCTGGAAAGAAGTATTCCAAGTCATGAAAGGCAAGAACCTACATCCAAGATTGCTCTATCCAGCAAAGCTTTCATTTAGAATGGAAGGGAAGATAAAGTGCTTCTCAGATAAGGTCAAGTTCAAGGAGGTCATCATCACCAAGCCCTTATTATATGAAATGTTAAAGGGATTTATCTAAGAAAAAGAAGATCAAAAATATAACAGTAAAAAGACAGCAAACTCACAGTTATTAACAACCACACCTAAAACAAAAGCAAACTAAGCCAACATCTAGAACAGGGACAGAAACACAGAAATGGAGATCACATGGAGGGTTAGCAATAGGGGAGTAGGAGGAGGAGAGAGGGGGACAAGGTACAGAGAACAAGTAGCACAGACGGTGGGTAGAAAATAGACGGGGGG
>PVKU01015462.1:0-18260 GCA_004027475.1 Anoura caudifer | reverse complement strand
ACTAACGAGATGTACCAAAGGGCAGAGGAGGAGATTCAGAAACAGATCCGAGTGATACAAGAGGAGCGCAGAGCTGAGCTGGAGAGGGAGAAGAAGCAGATAAGAGAGGAGTATGAGGAGAAAATCAGAAACCTGGAGGATAGCCTGGAGCGGGAAAGGAGAAAGGCAGAAGTGGAGAGGGTGCTGGCAGGGAGGGAAACGCACTACGTTTCCTGGCAACGAAATGCCAGGAGTGAAGTGGAGCGTCAGAATAGGGTACTGGACCTCATCTTGGGAGTATTGAACATTGCTGGCTTTGCTCTTGCATACATGTTCAAAAGCTTTGCAAAGGAATGAAAATCTGTGTATATTCTTGCATATTTTCAGCTGCCCCTTCCCCATGGAAATCGTTCCCCAAGGTCAGAGCCACCTGCTTCTGTCCCTTAGGCTCTCAGGTCTAGGGAGGGCTGGAAAGTTCACTGTTGACAATAGATTGGTTTAACATGGGAGGGACACATTCTCAATTTGTAAAAGTTCAGGGGAAAGTGTGGATGCTCCCTATCTTCTGAACCTTTTCTCAAACACACAGAAAAGGAATGCAGGAGACCAAAAGTTGGTGAGTCCAAGCCTGCTGTACTTATCCTTAGTAACTGTTTCTCCTGCAGATTCTTTCTAGATTGGCAGAGAATCTCCACCTGTTGTTCTTCTCCTAACTTTTGTTTTTAGGGTCACCGTGATCATTCTACCCAAATGGTTAGTGAAATCAGCTCTTCGCATTTAGTAATCTATATAGAGAGATGCTTACAGAATTCTTTCTTGATGGACATAAATTTGTTGAATTACATTTTTATGGAAGGACTCAGATTGTTCCTTATCTTTGGCTCACTGAAGAACAAAGACCTGTCTGAAAACAGGTCTTCTAGAACTCAGCAAAGTGAAATGCCAGAAAGGAAAAAAGGCACAGATTCACCAGGCAAGACAGCATCGTTTGGAGTATTCACATGTTTCTGTAGAAACCCTTTGACCAGCCTCAACGAGAGCATGTTGCTGAATGACTAGTTCTCTCCTTCTCTTGGGAAGCTAACTGTTGCCCCCGCACCTCCATCTCCCTGCACCCTGATGACTCCCTGCTGCCCCACCCCCTCAATTGTTTACTTACTGTTACTATAATAAAACTTTTCTATTCTCTCGTATTTGTGCAAAAATGAAAGTCTTATACCATGGGAAAGACCACTGATATTTCTTTTAAGAGCACAGGGATGAATTTCACTTTTTGGTAAAATTTCAAGATGATTATGGAGCTTGGCTTGTCTACACCCTAAGATGCCTCCCCTCATTCTTACCCCTTCTGCCTGTCAACAACCACATTCTTCTTGGATTCAGTCATTAGGTGTCTATAGAAATTATGTGTAATCAAGGCTTCTGAGACCTGTGTGGATTTCCTGGTTACAAATGAGACCCCTTTATTGTATGGATAACAGTAGTGCAAACCTACCCCACCTTTCCTGGGGACTCCTATCCCAGTAATTTCCAGGAGTTTCCAAAGCACATTTCCATGTTCAACTGGCATGTCCTGGTGGTCACATGCCCGAAGGGAACTTCGATGGTCTGCCTGGGGAATGAACCAAGGGACCACAGTGCAGGTCAGATCCGGTCACCACTGGCCAAAATGGAGAGATGATAGTCTGGTTCCTTTTTTTGGAAAAGTAAAAATAATAATAAGAAGAAATGGTTTCACATCCTGAAAGAGACCAACAGCTTTGCCTTTGGGAGAAGGGGATAATTTATGACATGTCTCTCCTTCCTGGGTGGTAGGATAAGCCCTTCCTGCTTCTAGAAGGAAAACCATCAGCTTCGTGCAGTAATGCCCAGTGCTACCTGGGGGTCCCTTCCTGTGACTTCCAAAATCTGCAGTGACAAAGCCAAAGGCTACCGAAAGCTCCGTATGTGCTGTTACTGAGGGACCAGGGAGGGAGCTGAATTGCAGGTCTGTGTGACGATGATGCAATGGACAGAGGACAGTGGTACATGCCTGAGAGCACAGAGGGAAGCATCGGGGGCAGCTCAGAAAGTCCCTCTAAGAGCAAGAAGGTTGGGACCGTCCATGCTGCGGAAATGTTCCCCAAGCAAAATTTCCCCAGCTCTCCCAAGGGTGGAGGGAGAAAACTTGGGTGAGGGTCTGTGCACACCAGGCACTTGGTACACAGTGATGAGTAAGGAAAATAATACTTTGTCCCCATCACACCAGCGTCAAACAGGTGTGAGCCCTGTGGTGTCTTGAATGAGATGGAAACATTTCCATAGGAAGGTCGGGTGGAAGGTCGGCAAGATTCGCCAGAACAGGAGTTATAGCCTGTGTACCCAGGGCCATCAAAGCAAAAGACAGAAGGGTGATTGTGACAGTTACATGGGTGAGGAAGCTTCAGATACTATCTCTCCCAGGTAGTGTCTAAACAGGATCAGTATCCTGGAGAGCCCGGGCCACTCCCCTCCGACTCCTGACGTCCTGCCCCCAAAGCTGTGGCTTCTCCAAGTCAGGTGGTTCCAGCCACTCAGGCATCATTAACACAATGGGACGTTCTGTGGTCACCGAGTCCCTGAGCACAGAGCCCCCTCTGTCCTCAGTCTCTTCTCCAGCGTCAGGGCAGTGACCTCCCCTCACTGGGTTTCCCCCCAAGAGAGCAGATGTCAGGCCTTTCCCAGCCGCCTTTCAGCGCCCCCCCCCCCACACACACCCTGTCTGAGCCCTGTCCTCCCTGCAGGGTCCATGTCTAATTGCACCTGGTGACCGCAGGTGACTGCGTTCGCTCCTGGTGGCGCCACGTAAGGAAAGACCAAGGGGAGGCACGCTGAACACCTTGTCTCTGGGGAAAGTACTTTGATGAAGGGCTGGTCTGGACCTCAGTCCAAAGGCCTTGGCGTTTCTGCAGGAACAGGCCCCCTCAAGCCATCAGTGAGGAGTTCACCTGGACGGCCTTATGTTGCAGAAATCAGGACGCTCCCACGACAGACACCGGGTGTGCGAGTGTGTCTGCGTGGGCTGAGTGGACATAATTAGTTTCACTGTTGAAATGAGCCATGTGTCTACTTACCATCTTCTGAGAAAAAGACCACTGAACAGAATGAAAGACATGGGATCTCAGGACATTGACATCTTATTTTTTATTGTGGTTTCATTATATTCAGTAGATATTGTATTTTTTAAAAGACTATTTATTTACTTATTTATTTATTTTAGAGAAGGGAAGGAAGGAAGAAAGAGAGGGAGAGAAACATCAATGTGTGGTTGCCTCTTGCGTCCCCCCTACCGGGGACCCGGCCGGCAACCCAGGCATGTGCCCTGACTGGGAATTGATCCAGGAACCTTCTGGTTCATGGCGCTCACCCCACTGAGCCACGCCAGCCGGGGGAATTTTATCATTATCTTTACTGCATTCAATGGAAATCATAGTGTTTCCAAGAAAAAGGAGTTCCCAGGATCATGAAACTGGCTTTAGACATTTGCAAACAGGAGGAATTTTTTGCTTACACTTTCAAAAGATTTGGGAATTATATTTCAAAACAAATGGTCATTTTTTAAATAATTTGGTTCATTGATAAATTGAGTGACAGTAAGATCTAAAAACTTTGCCGAATCCCAACCATTCACTGATGTCTGGCACTGCGTTTTACAGAGGAGGCACAAGGGTTCACTCACTCTGTGTCAGTGATAAATAATTACTGATCAGAACTGTCGCCCAGGAGTCTTGCATTCCAAACCAATGGTCTTCCCAGGAATTGTCACTGATTATCTGAGTATAATTAACAATAATCTACAGAACAAATGGCACATACTACCGAGTAAGTAGTAAAAATATTTTCATATTCTGAGCAATACACAAAATAACCGAGGTAGCAGTTGGACAGACAACTGAATACAAACTAGAACACACACTCGTATTTGGATTAGGGCTTTTTTTAGGCAACTGCCTGTGGCCGTGGTTGTGCCTCGCCTCTGCTTTTCCGTGTACTTTATGACACTCCCTTTGAAGCCCTCTAATTTTTCCTCTGACCACTCAGGTCCACATTCCAGCCCTGTGGCTAGGCCGTACAGCTCATTGGTACAGGGCTGCCCACTTCTCTCCACCACCAGACCCTCCATCAAGTCCATCAGCTCCGTCACTTGGTGTGCCGCATCACTCCCTTTGGCTGGGCTATTAAAGGCACATGGTTGCCTCGCACGCACGGCCACCAGCCTGCCTAGGGCTTATTTCCTGAGTGGTGGATGTACTCCATCCAGGAGCCTCCCTCGAGGTCCTCCTTGTGGCTGAAGAGGACAATTGTGTGTTTCATGGCACCCTCTCCAAAGACCGCCTTCACCCTCCGCGCAGCCTGCCGGTCCTGGGCAGTGAAGGGGCGCAGCTGCATCACCAGGAGGAGCACGTAGGGGCCTGGGGCTGAGAGCAGGTAGCACTTCTGCACTTCTCTGTGCAGGGGATCGGAGCGGTCCTTCCCTGAAAACAGGTCCAGTGTGTCCATGACAACCAGCTCTCTCTCTCTCCCCAGTGTCCTGGACTCTCCCTGCAGGTCTTAGTGAAGGTCTGGGAGGGCAGCTGGGACTCAAACGCCTGCTCCCCCTAGGATACTGTCCCCTGTGGCACTTCTGCCTGTCCCTGTTTGCCCATCAGCATGATTCTCAGCTCTGATCGTCTGCTGTGTTGGCTCTTCGTGTGTGGTCCCGTTAAGAGTCAGTTTACCGTGTCATTACTATGCAGGTCACGTCAATGGAATGCTTTTAGTGATAAGGAGTTATTCTCACGTATGGAAAAGATACTCTCACAATATTTTAGATTTACGAAAGAGAGGCTAACTCCATTATCAAATCAAATCAATTAGTCATTTTTTAAAAATAATTATTCTATTGTTGTTCAATTACAGTTGTCTACATTTTCCCCCAAGCACTCCCCCCTCACCCCAGCCAAACCCACCTCTCCCCCTTGCTTCCATCCTCCCCGCCCCCCTGGTGGTTTTTAACTATCTGGATTTCTGTAGGACTCCAGCATATTGCCATGTTGGATCCTAGGCAAACCTACTTGGGGTGGGGACGAGATGGATTTAGAAGCAGATTTCATCATGTAAAGCTTGCCTGAACCTCCATTCTGGCCCTCTGAAAGACCAGTGTCCTGAGGGTCAGCGATGTGGAGCCAAACTGTGGGTCCTGCCCCCAGGGGGGCTAACTACCCCAACTCTGCTCCAAGGCCAGGGAGGGGGCTCCACCAATGAGATGACTGGACCGGGGAAGTGCAGGACGAGCAGTGTGAAATGATTCTCCACAATGATTAAACAGCTGGTAGCTTGTATGCTGCTTAATATAGGACAGGATGGTTTCTATAGAAAATGGGCCCAGCAGATGGCGAGACAGGTATGTGCATCTGAAGTCACTTCCTTACCTGACCAACTGAGTTCATTTGTTCCATCTCAGCTCCCGAGGGACAGGGAGACCAGACACCAACGGAGCAGCAACAGCAGCCTGTTACATTGTAGTACCAAAGCCGGAAAGACCCTTGTAGTCCTGGAGCATGCTCACAGCTGTGCCTCGCTTCTTTACACACAGCTGACAAGATAAATGGAGAGTTACTCTCTGTATGTTACAGAGAAATCAAGTCACTTGCCTAAAGTCATGCTGTGAGTCTCTTGTTTAAATCTGGCAGCTTATCCAAAGCGATGAGGCACCGAAAACTCAGGCCACACATTAATGCCCAAGTTCTTCTCAGTGAGAACTGTTTATTGGCTTCATGCTAAGGGCCCTCTCTTTGCCAGCGATGTGTAAACTAAATTGTATAAAGTTTACAGTTCCTGTAAAGCGGCTTCACTTAAACCAAAGGCCTTTACTCTAAATTGTTTCCCTTAAAATAGAATGAATTTGTTCTTAAACTGTTTACAGCATAACTGGGAACTAGTAATCAATGCTGCAGAACTTTTGCACGTGTGGGCAAAAGTTCTGATTTCCTGAGCAGGGGCTTCACCGGGGAGCCGTCTCGGGGTGGCGCGGGAAGGAGCCAAGGGTGCTGCAGGTGGCAGTCCGACGGCAATGCAGCCGCAGCAGACCCCGCTTCACCTCGAACGCTCAAGTTTGAGTGGACACTAAGCGGGAAGGTGAGGGGCTTTATAATTGAGGGACAAATTTGCAGATGTCAATTTCCCCCGGGAAGGACACTTGACCTGCATAAGCCTCCTTCCTTGGCAGAAGCCAATGGCCAGACAGAGCTGAGAGCTGGTGGCACCCCCAGCAGCTGGAGGAAAAGGTCTTTTTGTTTCATATAATTCCTCTGGGTTTGGAGGCATAAACATTACTTTTCTTGCTTCATCCTTGGGCCACCCGAAGAGAAGTCCCAGCAGAGTTTCAAAGATCTCCCTGATGGCCCTGGCTGGTGTGGCTCAGTTGGTTGGAGCATCATCCAGTAAACCAAAAGGTCACAGGTCACCAGCAGTCACAGATTTGACTCCGGGTCAGGGTCAGGGCAGGTGCCTAGGTTGCAGTTCGGTCCCGGTTGGGGCGTGCATGAGAGGCAACCAATGTTTCTCTCGGAGTTCAGCTATGTCTTAAAAAGAACTGGGTTTGGGTGTTCTGGCCAAGGTTGAGAAACAAGGGTTTCTGGTTCTGCATGTGACAGGAAACCACGGGACCAGAGACTGCTGCGGAGGCAGCTCTGTTCCCTGAGGGGGCAGGGACCATCTCCTCTGGTGTGATCTGAAGGGACCGAAAGCCCCTCTCCCCAAACAGGCCCCTGCAGCCCGCTGCCCCTGAGATGCCAGTCTTCTCTTGGGAGTAAAGGTTTTCCGCCAGGACAGCGCATGGACAAGGAACACACCCGCGGGAAGACTGAGAAGGAGGGCAGCGGGGCCGAACACACACCTGAGTATTCGAGCAAACAGATTCAGGTCCTCAAACACCAGGTACTGGCTGGAAGATTCCTCTGGAGGAAGCATGGCCCCCTGCTCTCGGACAGGCAGAATCTTATAAAAGACACGAGCTCCAGCCCCGGCCGGTGGGGCTCATTGGGTTGGAGTGTCGTCCTGTAGCAGAAGGGCTGTGGGTTCACTCCGGGTCAGGGCACGAGCCTAGGTTATGATCCCCACACAAAGGAGGGAACTGATCGATACTTCTCTTTCGCTCCACGTTTCTCTCTCCCTTCCTCCCCTTCCTCTCTCTCTGGAAGCAATGAAGGAGTGTCCTTGGGTGAGGATAATAAAAATAAATTAATTAATTAAAATTAAAGAAAAAAAGAGATGCACTCTGCAGGTCTAACTTGCTACCAGTTACCAGTTCCCAGGCTTGAAAAATCATCTGTTGAAAGTGCAGGGATTGATCAATTGCTCTCTTGCTAACTCAGCCTCTTCCTCCCACCCCCAGACCCTCCTCTGCTTTGAGAACCACTGGTCTAGTGCACGTTAAGTCTGCCAAGTAGCTGCTGTTCTAGTTTCCAGGACTCTGGGGACCATTTCAGGGCTAAAGCCCCAGGTGTCTCAGCTGACTGGGGTGCTGATGGCTGACGGCTCACCACTGACCCCTCCTCTCAATGGTAGGCTGAGAGTGAGAGTAGTCCCCTCATGATCACTCTCAGCCGAACAGAGTCACTTCCCCCAAGGTCGCTCCCCACTCCCAGGGCAGCTCACGGTTATGACTGCTCCTAGGACTGACCAAGGCCTGACCTCTTGCCCCATGTGGGGACAAATACCATATAATTTTACTCACATGTTGGATCTAAGGAGCAAAATAAGCAAACAACATGCAAACAGACCCACAGAAGCAGAGAACGGACTGACGGCTGCCAGAAGGGAGGAGGGTTGGGAGTTGGGTGAGGAAGGGGAGGGATGGAGAAGCACCGGTTGGTCGGCACAGAGCAGTCGCGGGAAGGTAAAGAGCGGCCAAGAGGGCAGAGTCAGTAACACCGTAATAACTGCCTGAGGCAGCGCCGTAAGTGCTTTTGCATCTAAACGCAGAAGAGGTCCAGTGAGAATACGGTGTATAGGACGTTTACGTGCAGTGCGGGAAGTGTGTCCACGCCAGCACCACCAGAGACACGTGAGTGATGCGGTCCATTCTTTACAAAAGTTCCAGAGAAAAAGGATGGGATGAAGCATTCAGGCAACCGAAGGGGGGTCGTCCAGGCCTGAGCATGAGGAGAAAAAAGACACTGATAACATGAGGAGGAAATGCTGAGAAGTGACTGTGTTTGGCCTGTCACCTAAAGGGGGCACGAGGCAGGGAAAGTTAAAACAAAAACCAAAAACAACCGGGACACAGCCCAGGGGCACAGGCGCGCTGAGGGTGGGATTTGACCTCAAGGTCATGCTCCCGCTCTCTCACACCTGACCGTCGCCCGGGCTGGACTCCAGAGTAGCCGCAGTAAAGCGAAGCTGCGAGAAGTCTGAGGGACAAACTGTGTTTAAGGAGGTGTCCTTTAAGAAGTACACCCTGGAGTTTCCAGAACAGTCCCTGGGACGCGAAGTGCAGCCCAGGGAGTGCAGTCCGTGATATTGCAGTAACTAGGGGTGGGGCCTGGTGGGTGCCAGCTTCATAGGGGGACTGCTTATGACTTCGCACAGCTCGTCAGTGCCTCACCACTGTGCTGCACGCCAGCGATGAATGCAACGTTGGGTGCAAACTGTCATTTAAATAAATCGAGAAAAGACGTTTCAAAGCTCAATGAAAGGGGGTCCTCGCGGAAACCCACAGACCCAGGCGAGACGACACACGACAGGCCCAGCCCCTTCCACTCCTCCTCCCTGTCACGTCCAGCTTTCAGCCTCACGAGGCACGCTAATGGGCAGGAATAAACACAGTCCGAAAACGCGAAGCCAGCATTAGGGCCGCTCAGTGATGCCACAGATTTGGAATTGTCAGGTACAGAAGGTGTGTGAGTGTGCACACACACATATGCGTGTACAGAAAGATGTATCTATTACAAAGAGTATTGATTTATGGCAGTGAGTTTGGTCACATGGTTCATCATAAGCAGCTGGCTCGTGGGGATCATAGTATGAACATCCTGAGATCCACTGTCAGCAAGCCGGAGACCCAGGGGACGGTGGTGTAGTTCCCACCTGAAGACGGTTGGCTCAAGACTCAGGAAGAGTCGATGTTCCAGTTCAAGTCCAAGGCCTTGTTCTGAGAGAAAACATTTAAAGGAAGGGTGAGTTAGGGGAAGAAAAGAGACAAGGCATTTCTGCCACGATAGGGAAGGCATAGGATAGCTGCGCGAATCCCGTCCTCAGAAGAGAAATTGGTGAAAAGCCATTCCCCAAGCACACAGTGTGCAGAAGGGCCCGCTGCCTTGTTTTAAGCCTCTGAGTTCTGGCTAAGCTAGTTCAGAATGCAAATGCTAATATTCTCCTGCCCTTGTCTTTCCTGTTTACAGCACTAAGGCTGCAGACCGCACCCCTCCCAGGGCGGCCTGGCCCTGGTTGCTCCGCCCGCTTCCTGTTTTCCCCGGCACAGCGGACGGCCGCTCCTTCCAGCGCAGCTCTGGAGCTGAGCTAGCCTGCCGTCACATTTTCCTGAAAAATATAAGCAATGTTCCTATCTTGCTCAAATGCCAGTGATGCTCCCTTCAATTCCTCCAGCCACGGCTCCCAGAAGCCTACAGAGTCGGCCCCGAAAGGGGAAAGCGACGACTCGCCAGAGCGCTTGGTCCCCGGGGTCAGGAGTCAGGGCTATTCCTCTGGTCCCGCGGCCAGCAGGGCGGTAAGTCCAGACGTGTGGGTGAGTGTGTCTGTGTGTGTGGTGATTGTGTGTCTGTGTTGTGTACATGTTGTATTTGTGAGTGTGTGGTGTGTTTTTGCATGTGTTGTGTTCGTTTGAGAGTGTAGGTGTGAATGTTGTGTGTTTGTGTGTCTATTGTTTACATATGAGTTGTGTATGGATGTTTGTGTGTGTGCTGGTTTGTGAGTGAATGTGTGTGCTGTGCTTGAGTGTCTACGTGTGGATACTGTGCATTGTGTTTGTGTGTTACATTTGTGTGTGTGCATGTGTGGTATGCATGTGTGTGCCTGTGTGTCGGATGTTTGTGAGTAGATGGGTGTTCTATGGTGAGTGGTCTGTGTCCTTTCGGTGTGTGTGTGTCGGGTCTGTGTGTGTCTTTGTGGAACACTACAAAGGGCTGTGACTAAGACTTCAAGAGGATTCCGTGCGCTCCGTGTCCTGCCTCAAACCCCGGTTAGTCAGTCATGGGGAACATGCTTCCGTGAGTCCCACTTTCAGCGGGGTGACGTGCCTGCTCCGCGTCTCCGACGAAGACAACGTAGGAAGGGGGCGGAGGTGCAAGGCACCGTTCAGGGCAGGCTCTGTGGAGGCTCGGAGAGACAGGTGTCCCCACACTGGGGACCTTCACCTGGAGACACTCCCTGACTGCGAATGTCTCCCAGTGTCCTGTGTGTCCCGGCAGACAAGTCCTGAGCCGAGTACTTCCCGTCCCCAGCCCACAGGGGACACAGAGCAGATGCAGCAGGTCGGGCTGCTGAGACAGGGAACCGTGTCAGTCTGTGAGGCAGTGTGGGAGGTGGCAGGCGCATTGCTCTCGCCCCAGAAGGGTGACGACAGGCCCTGGTAGGGTGACAGGGCCCTCTCTGCAAAGATTGGGGCATGCTCTAAAAAATGTTGTGAAGTGGGTTGGGTTGCTATGGGAACCACAGGGATGTCTAGTTGAGGCCTGGATTTCACACTGCGGGGATTCTGAGGCCCAGGCAGTGTGACCATGCTAACGGATGGCCGTGAAGTTGGGCACTGAGGTCCCCTGGCTCCTAGCAGGACTGTCCCCACACCATGAAGTTCCTGTGCCGGGGAAATGGGCCTCCTCACCATAGCACCTAGCCACCCACCTCTGAGCCCTCAGCCACCCTCTCAGCCAGGCCGTCCTCAGGGGTCATCCGGGCGCCAGGACCTGCCCCCAGCCAGCCCCGCACCACAGCTTCCTGCTCACGGCCCCAATCTGGCTGCTCATCTTCCCACCACTCCTGGAACAGACCATCAGACCTGCTTCTGCATCTCTGCTCCTTTCTCCTCCTCACAGGGGAATCCCAGGACCCTGTGTCCATCCTCACGCCATTGTTCTCTGGCTGCAGGCTGATGGCTCCTTCTCCATGAAATCACTTAGACTCCCATGAGGAGCAAAGAGAGAGAAACAGGGTCCCTGAAGGAGGTAGAGAGTGTCTCAGACCTTCCGCCCCCCCCCCCTCAGTCCATCCCCCCAAAGCAATGCAAACACTTCCTTCTGGCAGGAGAAAGGCAAAGCCAGCTGCCTTGTGAAGCACAGTTGAAACTCAGACAGACGTGTTGTTTCTCCAGGTGGAGGATGAAGAATACGAGCTGATTGTCCCAGACAGCCCCGCAGGAGCGCCGTCCCAGTGTCCTACCCAAGACACGTCGGCAGGTACCACAGCTTTGCAGTATAGACGGCCCTGAGGGAGGAGTGCACGGGGACCTTTGCAGGGGTGCGCTGGGGGAGGCTGCAGAGCGCAACCAGCTGGGGCTTCACCCTGCACAGGGCCCTTGGGTGGGGCCTTGCCTACCCCACCAAATAAGAGGAAAAGACCTGAATAGCACAGTGGGAGAGAGGGGGCAACAGATGGCTCCAGCCATGCCCTCGGGAAGGTGAGTGTGAGAAGATGACTCTGTGGCAGAGGCTTGCACGCCAACTGAGCCCACAGGGGCAATGGGCTGACTCTGTTGGGGGGCGTTGAGGGTTACCAGGGCCACCCAGCACCACTGAAGGAGTGGCTGCCTCAGTGCTGGGCTGGCCCTTCCCCAGGGTTCTCCCCCAAAAGCTTTTGCATTGGGGTCAGGGGCTTGAGAGTCATGGGTTTGACCTCATCATCTAACCGGGGCAGACAGAAGTAGGGAGTGCTGGCAATGTGTCCATGTTTCTGGCCAGAAGAATTTATTTGTGATTCATTATGTATTTGACACTAATGATTTATTTACTGTATGAACTTCAATGGCCTGAGTCATTGGGAGAAAGCCCCATTAATACACTGCATGGGAAAATTACTGGTACAAGAACTGACACCTGATTTACCCATTCTTATGGCAGTCAAGGTTGAATATTACCTTTAGAATCCTCTCTGTAGATTGAGTAGTGTGCTCAGTGTGCACTGGCTCCTGGCTGCCCAGGTGGGAGTTCCTGTCTTGGTTCGGCTCTAGACCGGTGGGGATTGCAGGGATAAACACTCTGCATTCCCTGCTTCTTTGACACCCCCCGACCCGATTCACTCACATTGCTCTCAAAGCCACGTGGGGGAAGCTGGAGGAACCAGAGTTGGTTGCCGGGCCCACCAGCCAAGGACTCCAGGCATGCCTTAGGGGGCTGGCTCTGTCACTGAGACACATCACCTCTTCGCTGCGGAGCAGGCATGGAGACCAGAGGGGCCATTGGGCACCTGTCTATTGCTCCAGGGATGAGCTGAAAGGCCAGGGGAAGGAATTTTCTTCCCATCCTCAGACCCCAGTCATTTCTGAAACCCTAATGTCAGGTTTTCAATATCAGGCTGGAATGTCCACGTCTCCTCTTCGCCCGTTGTCCTGTATGCATCTGGGCGGGAACATCCAGCCCAGATGTCCAGGATGGAGCCTAAGAATGTGCCTCCACGGAGCCTCTGCGCAGTGGAGCCCAGGGTCTGGCTGAAAGGTGCCACCCTCCCCACCGTTAATGTGGAAAAGCGGAGGGAAGTGATGGGGTCAGGCACTCGGGGGCAAGACACAGACACAGAGGCCACACCTCTGCCCTCATCATCAGGGGCACCCAGGAAAGCCCAGGGTCCCCTATTCATGATGCTGATTCTACCTGGGTAAGAAGACGTGACCCTGAGAAGACGTTTCAAACCTAAACATAAAAACGTGGTATTCTGCCACATTATCCAGTAATTGCATTCTGGGTATGTGCCCCGTAGAATCCAAACAGGAACTCGGACTGGCATTGGTCCACAAGGCGCATGGCAGTGTCATTCACAGTAGGAAAAAGTGGAAACGGCTCGTGCCCACATGTGAGAGTAAACACGGTGTGGTCTGTCCGTGCCATGTGATGTCATCTGGCCTTGCACGAGAAGGGAATTCTGACCAGGCTGCAGGGTGGGTGAGCCTTGACACCACTGCGATGCCGAGTGAAGGGAACCCGATAAGAAAGGTCAAAGTGCAGGGACCCGGGTCTCTGAGGCCCCTAGGAGAGCAGAAGAGCACAGTTCGCAGAGACAGGAAGCTGGCTGGCGGTGAGCCGGGGCTTGGGGGAGGGAGGAATGAGGAGTTGCTGTTTCGTGGGGACAGAGTTTCAGTTTGGGGTGACAAAAATTCAAGAGATGCATAAGAGTGACAATCGCACAGCAATGTGACGGTGCACAGTGCCACTGAATTGCACACCAAAACCCAGTGACAACAGGGATTTCAATGTGGTGTGTATTTTCCACCATAAAACAATTTTTTTAAAAAGGAGCGTGGGCCCAGAGCAGGTATAATGTACAGATGTCACTCCTGTCCCTTCTCCCAGCAGAGCCAGCCCCTGGGGTCATGAGCATCCAGGGCTGAGGACTCTGAGGAGGCTAAACAGGGTTCATGGGCTATAACTCTCACCCCCCTGATTTGTCTGGATGCTTCTAGATATGTGGGAGAAGGAAATGACCCCAAAGAGGCTGAGGCTCCTGCTGGTGGGGAAAAGTGGAAGTGGGAAAAGCGCCACAGGAAACAGCATCCTGGGCAGGGAAGTCTTCAAATCCAAGCTCAGCACCGGACCCGTGACCATGACCTTCCAGCATGGCTGCCGAGACTGGGCTCAGAAGGAGCTTGAGGTGACCGACACCCCCGATATTCTGTCCTCTCAGGTTTCACGGGGGTTAGCTCAGGGCCTCTGGGCAGCTGTCACCCCAGAGCCACATGTAGTGCTGCTGGTGATCCAGTTGGGCCGCTTCACAAAGGAGGACCAGGAGGTGGTCAGGCGCCTCCAGGAGGTCTTCGGGGTGGGCATCCTGGCCCACACTGTCCTGGTGTTCACCCGGAAGGAGGACCTGGAGGGCGGCTCCCTGGACGAGTATCTGCGGCACACCGACAACCAGGAGCTGGCCCAGCTGGACGTGGTTTGCGCGAGGCGCCACTGTGGCTTCAACAACAAGGCAGATGGTGCAGGGCAGGAGGCCCAGCTGATGGAGCTCATGGACACCATCCAGGTGATCCTGTGGGAACACGAAGGCCGTCCTTACAGCAAGGAGGTTTAACAAGTGCTGCCAGCCCCATGTCCTGGGCACAAAAGGGCAGGGAGTATGGAGGGTCCAAGGCAAGGCTCCGAGGAAGCAGCCAGTGCGGAGTCCTGGCTGGAGGGGCTGCACTGAATCCAGGGCACCTGAGAAAACCTGCAGACGTCTCCTAAAGGGGCACCATCCGACCGTGTGCCCGACTCCAGTGGGGACAGCCATTTCCTGGGAGCCTCCCCAGCCCTGGGTCCACCTTGAAGTCTATCACGTCCCTCTGCATCCCTGGCTCAGGGACCACGCGGGTCTCCAGGGCAGAGTCTGCTGAGTCAGAGCTCCCATCCCAGTCCTTCTCACTTTCAGAGCCGGTGCGCTCCCTCCCTGCTCTCCTGCAGCCCACCGTCCCACACGGACCGCACAGCACCATGACATCGCATTTGTTGAACTTCTCTCTCTTCTCAAGTAAACCAAAGCTCCCTGAGGGAAGGGCCTCCTCACTCTTCCATGTCACCCCCACTGCATTCCAGTCACTGAGTCACTCCTTACCAATGACAGCAAATCAGTGTGTGCCATTGACCAGGTGACTGTCCAGTCTTGGGCTGTGTCCTCACCCACAGAGGGGGCAAAATAATGACTCTAAGGCACCTGAGTGTGTGGTGGGTCAGGACAGAACCATGGCTCTGCAGCAGGTGGGGAGGGGCAGCTGCTGGGTGGGGCAGGAGGAGCGAGGGGAAAGGGATGTGGCCCCAGGGGCAGCCCATTCACTCACCCCTGCAGGTGGCCATCAAACCCCAGCAAATAGCCTCATGGGAACTGCTGGTGGGAATGATGAGCCAAATGGGGCCGGGATGTCCAAGGAGCAGGGCCTGGTCAGGATGGTAGCCCGAGACCTGGCTACAGAACATGAGGTCCCAGGAGGTGCCAAGGGGGCTTGGGCAGGGGAGGAGCCTTCCCTAAAGCAGACTAGATTAGGGATGCTATGATTAGGGCCTCCTCTCATCGTACCCACCTCCTGCTGTTAGAAATTAAAGGTGGTTCTCCACCCTGTCTCAGCCTTACCTGCAGCCCTTCCATTCTCACTGGACAGTGGGGAAAGAGTGGGCATGGGGCTGGTGTGTGGGTGTGTAGTGCGGTCCTCTGTGAGGTATCTGTGGTGTCAGATAGAGGGGGGCAGGGAAGAAAGGGAAGCTGCACAGGAAGCAGCTGAGGCTGTAAGCAGAGTAGGAAGCATGCACCCGATGGGTAGGGAGGACTCTGCACCCTGCGGGGTCTTCCTGGAAAGCAGCTCCTGGGGACAAGGCCATAGGAGGCAAGGTGGACTAGGACAAGAAGACATTAGGATGGTGGTTGGCTTCTGACTGATAAGTGCCATGTGACCTCACAAAGAGGCTGATGCACCTCAGATGCCCCTCAGCTTCTCTGAAGCTCAGGATGCTCCCTGGGGAGTCTGACCAAGTGATGGAAACAGGACAGGTGGGAATGAGGGAACTACTCCCTGAGAGACCCCTCTGTCCCTTCTTCACAGCATGTGACAGAGGGTCTCTAGCTGCCTTCTTCAGGGAGGGGTGGAAAATAAGGTGGGGTGACAGTATTTGGGGACAGTCAGCAATCAGAGAGGCAGCCGCAGGTGTGTCGGGGTACTCACCCACTGGTCAGAGATCCTCTGCTGTGAGTGGCCCCATTAGGACCCCTGGTCTCCCAGTGTGGAGGCCATGGACTCCCACTGTTCCCAGACACAGGGAACACCCAAGAAAGCCAGTGGGTTTCATTGGCTGAAAGATTCAGGGAAACATCTGAGGGCAGAACAGAGACCCAGTTTGGTGGGCACTTGAGACATCCATTTACTCAATCAGTCACCCACAGCCTGTGGATGGAACCCAGCCATAGTCCCTGTGAGGTCCGCATGCTACCAAAGACCCATGTCAGGACTTCAGTTCTGTTCCGTCTCCTACTTTTCTCCTCCTTGTGCATAAAGTATTGATCTGATCACAATGGCTTTGATTTCCTCATTATTGTATTTCTCTTGTTATTCTTCTATATGAAAATTAAAATCCCTGGTGTTACATTCAGAATGGGACCTTATTGACATTCTGGTGGAACTGGCTCCCACCCCTGCGCTAGGATTGGGCAAATGGTCAGTACTCAAAGTCAGGGGGTCAAGGTCATCGTGTTTCTAAGGGAGCAGACTTGCTGCTTCAGAGCTACTGAGTCAACGTTGAAACCATTTGCATTTCTATTCGGGCACAAGATAAATTAACTTAAGTTTGTTGTTTTATCTGATAGCTTCATTCATTTCATAAAAGAAAGTACAAGAATTTCACAAATGACACCCATTCAGTGATTCTCATTGGCAAGCCACTCAAACTATGGCCTTCATGAAAAATTCTAAGGGAATGGTGTTTAAGTATATCAAATACGATGTGCTCTCCTTTATTCTAAAAATCAGGGATGATGCCACCCACAACATTTCAGGAGTAAGGACAGACAGTGTTGTTACTCCCTGGGGCTCCACAGGGCAAAGAAATTCCAGTGGGGGTCAGTGCAGTCCTGGACTCTCCACTGTCTGTGCATCATGAAGAAAGACCTGGTGGGGTGGGGGTGGGGTATGGAGAGAGAAGCTGTCTTGGTCAAGGCTGTGAAAATAGTCAACATTAGTTATCTTCAACAAGCATCTGAACACTGGAGGAACGAAGGAAAATCAGGATCTGTTCCGCATGAAGGGCCCAGTGAGTATAAGCTTGTTTCTTCCATGTGGATCAATCCAGGGGCTCAAAGCCTCAAGGAAGGATCCCAGCTCCTAGCTCCCCTGGAACACCCTTGATGAATTATGGGGAAAATACAAAATAATGACATTAAAACATCTGTCTGAAGGCACCAGAAGTGACCAAACACAGACCAACACTCTAGGGGACTTGACCCTTAGTCAGGATCCTCTGGTCAAGGTAAGGGGCCACACCACTGCCACATTGATGGGGTTTCCCCACCACAGCACACCAAGTCCTGGTGACCCAGGAAAAGCCTTCAGGCAGAAATTCACAGTGATTAGAGGGAAGGCTGGTGGCATCTGGAGGCAGCCAGAGCAGGCAGAAGTTGATGGGGGAGGCCCACCAAAAGAACAGAGCCACAGAGGGAGTGGGGCTTTAGAAATTCTGCATATTAAAATTTAAATTCTGCATATTAAAATTCTATATTACATATGTTGATTTGTGATGCTTTCACCACTTCTATTCAACATACTATTGGAAGTCCCAGCCACAGCAATCAGACAAGAAAAAGAAAGAAAAGGTGTCCAAATTGGAAAGAAGGAAGCAAAACTGTTATTGTTTGCAGATGACATGATAGTGTACATAGAAAATCTTATAGACTACACCAAAAAACTACTTGACCTAATAAGTGAATTTAACAAAACAGTGGGATACAAAATCAATATTCAGAAATCAAAGGCATTTTTGCACACCAACAATGAAATATCAGAAACAGAAATCATGGGAAAAATCCCATCTGATATAGCAACAAAAAAAATAAAGTACTTAGGAATAAACCTAACTAAGGAGGTAAAAGACCTGTACTCAGAAAACTACACAACACTGAAGAAAGAAATTAAGGAAGACACAAATGGAAGTGTGTACTATGTTCATGGATTAGAAGAATTATCATCAAAATGTCCACCTTACCCAAAGCAATTTATAGATTCAATGCAATTCTTATGAAAATACAGATGAAATATTTCACAGGTATAGAACAAACATTTCAAAAATTTATGTGGAACCATAAATTACTCCAAATAGCAGCAGCAATTTTGGGAAAGAAGAACAAAGTAGGAGGTATCACAATACCTTATATCAAACTATATTATAAGGCCTCGGTAATCAAAACAATCTGGCACTGGCATAAGATCAGACATATAGATCAATGGAATAGAATAGGGAGCCCAGCAATAAACCCAAGTCTCTATGGTCAATTAATATTCAGCAACATGGGCAGAAGCATAAAATTGAGTAAAAAATGGTCTCTTCAACAAATGGTGTTGGGAGATCTGGACAGCTACATGCAAAAAAAAAAAAAAAAAA